>SJYA01000220.1:1092503-1244038 GCA_006410615.1 Neotragus moschatus
CACACACACACACCTTCACACACACACACCCTCACACCCTCACGCATACCCTCACACACAAAAAAACCCTCACACCCTCACACACATCCTCACACCCTCCACACACCCTCCACACACCCTCACTCACACACATCCTCACACACACATCCTCACACACAGACACCCCTCACAAACACATACACGCCCTCACACACACCCACACATCCTCACACAGACACACACCTTCACACAGACACACACCCTCACACACACACACACACCCTCACACACACAAAAACCCTCATACCCTCACACACACACCTTCTCTCTCACACACACACACCCTCACACACACACCCACACACACACACACCCCACACACACCCCTCACACACACATATACACCCTCACACACACCCTTACACATGCATATACACACATACCCTCACACACATACATTCACAGACACTCACACACACACATGCACACTCACACACACACATGCACACTCACACTAACCCTCCACACACCCTCACACACACACCTTCACACATGCACACACCCACCCTCACACACACTCTCACACACACTCTCACACACACCCTCACACACACCTTCACACACACACAATCTCACACACAACCTCACACACACACACACCCTCACACACACACACACACACACACACCCTCACATACACACACACCCTGCGGGCACACGTGGGCACATACACCCCTTTTGTGCCCTCAAAGGCCACTGTGATTCCTGCCTCAAGGCCTCACGTGGGTCTTAGGCTCCCTCGTTACCCAGGTACAGTGGCCTGTCTTCGCTTTCCAGGACGAGTGTTAACAGTAACTCAGCGTGCTCCATGTGGGTAGCGTGAGGCCTTGGCCTTGAGGCTGCAGCAGGGGGCAGCCTCACTGGCTCTGCTTACAGAGCTGTGTGCTTGTGGGGACATGTGGGCAGAGCCCCAACTGCCCAAGTGATGTTTTGGTCCCTCCCCTCCCAGCCCTTCCTCCGAAACCTAAAGAGCCAGGTGGCCCCTTCTGCCAATGCCTTGCTCTTCCTCCCACCACCCAAGGGTACGTTTCCCAGATCCGCCCAGCCTGGGGCCCTGTTCCCTTCAGTCCACAGCAGCCTCTCCTGGGCCCAAGGGAGGCCAGCCCACGTGATGCTGGAAGCAGAGCAGAGGGCGGGGGCAGTGGGGTGGGCCCCTCTCTCCTCTGTACCAGCCTGCTCCTCTCCGAGGACCTGGTTCCTCACAGCCTCCTCCTCTGCTCTCTAGAATATGACATCGAGGCGGCCCAGGAGAAGGACCGCCAGGCCTTCAAACCCACCGCCATCCTGCAGACCCAGAAGACCAACTGTGACGGCTACGCTGGGCTCTTTGAGAGAATGTGCAGGTAAACAGGGTTCCCAGGCTGACCACCCTGACCCAGCGCCTCCCCCTGCCACCTGCCCTGAGCCTTCACCCACGCACTGGGCCTGAAATGGGAGTTTGCAAACTCTACTCTGAATCCAAGTGAGTCTTGAAAAGGTCAATTTCTCCCTTTTTAACACCAGCATAATTGACTTTGTACCATCTGCCGGGCTTCGCGATACATTAACATAATGGCAGATGAACGCGCAGAGATAATTTGGTTATAAAAGGCCCTTTCCCACCTTCTCCCATCTCGGTGCAGCTGAAGGTTAGGAGAGTGGCAGATGTGGGGATGCCAGCACCATGGCTGCAGGCGCCAGGAGGACTAGGAAAGGCTGTCCTCGGGGCTGGCGCCCGGGCCTCTCGGGGGAACAAAAGTCCCCCCACCTGAAAAAAACATGTCCGCTGGAAAAGCTGAATCACTAGGCAGCAGCTCGTCTCTTGGAGCCTTTGGGGTCTGTTTCCGTTGCTCTGGGAGCGAGCACCTGGCCAGGATGGGGGGGGGAGGAGGGGCGACGCAGAGGTGGTGAGAGCAGGCGCGTGGCTGATAGGGAAGGCATTGCTGTTTGGAGACCTCACTGCCGGTTCTGTGTGACCTGGAGATGGACTCCAGGCTGGGGGAGCCCTGCTGACCCCACAATTTCCTCTGCCCACTGTCTAAGTTCTGCCGTGTTCCCCCAGTAACAATCAGCCAGCCCTGGGGGCCACTGCAAAGCCCCTCTCCAGGGGAACAGACAGACTGCACCGACTGCCTGTGTGGGCCTTTGGGAATGAGTCTTCTCAGGCTCCCAAGCGTCAGCTGACCAGAACTGCAGGGGGCAATTCATCAAACTAAGAGTAGAGACAATAACTAAAGCATCCACGGGCAGGTAGTGGTGTGACAGTGTTGTACCATGGCCATACGATGTCCTGCTCCCAGGGGGATACACCACCCACTCTGGGCCTGACCCCCAGCCCTCCAGGCTCCTACCCTCATCACCAGCACAGACACGCTGTTCCATCCCTTCTGTTCTCTCTCTGCTCTTCCGTCCCCTACCTCCAAGCCCACCAGAGACCACAGCCCCAGAGGGGACCTGAGGGTCAGCGGGCAGAGGATGCCAAGCCCTCTGCAACCCACCCCTCACACACATTCCCACCCTACCCCAGACCCAGGCACCCCACATACATTCAGGGCTTCCAGGGTCCTCACCAGCCCTCTGCCCTGGCTCCCGGGCCCTAGGTTCTGAACAAGACTAAAAGCTCACACTGTCCCCATGATGTCCTCCTCCGAACTGCATCCTCGCCTCCCTCCCAGCCCTGCCCGCTCTGCCACTGCCCGAACTTCACACTTTAGCTAATCCTGCTCCATCTGCTCGCCTTGCCTCTCAATGCTCTTCAGGCCCCTCCTCTCCATCCCCAGATGCCATCAACAAACCTACACACCAGCTCAGGTCTTGCTTAGGCTTTTATTTAATCACTTTTCTAAATTAAAAATAAAACTTAACTATAGGTGATTTATAAAGTGCATAGAAGAAAACAGAAGAAAATTAAGCTACCTGAATCCTACCAATTAGAGGGCACCTAACACTTTGTCCTGTTGCTTTCTGAACTTTGTGCTCTCATATAGGCTTTGCCTGTGCTCATTTCTTCTTGTAGGTTTTACACGTCTTCATGTCTCCCCCCACCTTCTTCTTTCCCTTTGAACATCCATCTCAGAATCCTACACACAGGTAGGCCCTCAGTGACAGGAAATGACAAGGTATTCCTCGCAGACTTGTATGAGTTGGACCTTCTTTTTTTAAATAAGGGAATAACCCTCCATCTATCCTCAGCTCTATTTGAACCTAGCATCTTTCAGAGTGTAATTATTTTCATCTTAATTGGCAAATTTGAAAACACTTGGGGTTTTAAGTCACAGAGTATATTTTTCCTGTCCAGTAGAAGTCTTCCTAGCATGATATGGAAGGAGTGCCAGATTCACAGGCAGGAAGACTCTTCCAGGCCTCAGTTAGTTTACCGGTCCTTGATTTCCAGTCCTTAACGTCCCACTCATTCGTTTTGCTCCCTTTGGAAGGCACTAAGCTTCTGGGTGCTGGGAGAGATTGGGGGCAGGAGGAGAAGGGGACGATAGAGGAGGAGATGGCTGGATGGCATCACCAACTCGATGGACGCGAGTTTGTGAACTCCAGGAGTTGGTGATGGACAGGGAGGCCTAGCGTGCTGCAATTCATGGGGTCGCAAAGAGTCAGACAGGACTGAGCGACTGAACTGAACTGAACTGAAGCTTCTGGGAGCCTCAGTTTTCTCATCTGTACACTGGGGACTACATTACCTACTGGCAGGACTAAAGGAGAGCTTTATTATTTTTAACCCTCCCTGTCCTCTCAGTCTTGGAGTGTCTTTGTTGTGTAGAACTTTCCTACAGATGACATAGACTCACATAGGCTCCGAAATTGACATTGGCCTTGAGTGGAACTGCAACTCTTTGGCCTGGTCCAGAGGCTGAACAACGGCCTTTTTCTGGCCTGAAGCTGATCATTAAAAGACCAACGTTTTGCATCATTTAAAGTTATGTTCCCACCCGGCACTTACCCTGTGAAATACTCTCCACATAGCCTGGGATATTTAACAATAGCTCACAGTTCTCTGAATTCCTTTAACTTTGGCTTTAAAGATCAGTAACCTCGGCCATGCGTCTTTCCTACGTCCTCTTCTCTTTAAAATAACTGCTGAAGGTTTGGTAAATTCATTAGCAGATCCCTTAATAACCAAGGACGTGTGATCCACACTTGCTGATTTATCCCGGCTTAGTTGTCAGAGTGGCCTCTTAGCAAGAGCTGTGTCCACATAGCTGGCATTACTTCTACCAGTCCAGTCTGCCGCCTTGCAATGGCCTCATTAAAGACTGATTTAATACAGTAATTTGGTGGGGAATTCAGATAGTTTTGCAACATCATTCATTTCCTCGTCGTCTTTCTCAAGTAATCAGTGTGCCTTTTTTGTTAGCGCTACTGCTTGTAACTGCTGGTCCAATTTCTTTCTGACTTTCTCTCGTCCAGCATTCATGTCTCTCCTTCTGCCTCAGTTCTCCGACAGCCTTCACGAATTCCACTTCATTTCTTTGCAAGGGTCATGCTTAATTCCCCAGAATTCTGCCGGCAAGTCAGCCTCCAGTGCGATTTCTTCCCCTGTTACCACGGCGCTAACACCACTAGCTAGCAGATTTTCCAGGGACTTTTGAGAAAGCCAAGAGCTTATTACCAGTTTCAGACTTTGATGCGGAGGAGACTGGCTGTCGCCAATCAGATGTCAGTCTGTTTCCCATACATCTTCCAGCTGTCACAGCGGTGCGCTGCTGCTCCGCATCGTGTCCCAGATGACCCCAGAACATCACTTGGTTCCAGAGGCCCCACAGGCTGGACATACAGGATAACCTTAAATTATCTCCACCCTATATGGCCTCTGAAAGGAACATCCAAACCCCACCACCCTTTTAGATACATCGAAGGACAGTGCTCCTGAAGATGAATTGCGTCACTATAGCAAACCAATCTTTAATTTTACTCTGTATACCACCTGGAACTTTATGCTGCTGCTGCTGCGAAGTTACTTCAGTTGTGTCCGACTTTGTGCGACCCCACAGATGGCAGCCCACCAGGCTCCCCGTCCCTGGGATTCTCCAGGCAAGAACACTGGAGTGGGTTACCATTTCCTTGGATTGAAACAAATCTTGCTGCACAAAAAGTCTGGTGCAATGCAGATCCTCCTGAACTGGGCATCGGGACCCAGGAGTCCTGGCACTGCCTTGCCCCCAAGCCCTCTGTGTGTCCCCAGGCAGGTCAGCTTCCCTCTCTGAACTGCTGACTCTTCACTCGTCACAGAGGAGACCCTGAAGTCAACCTCCAAAGGCTCGAACAGGCCTGTGGAGTGAGAATTATTACCATGATTACAGTTACTGACCTCACTGCAAGCGGGGGAGTGACATAAGGAAAGGAGAAGAGGACCATACACAGAAATATAAACACTGCCAACTTTATAACAAGTCAGCTACATAAAATGTGACACGCAAGTCATGGTTATGCATGCCATGCTGCAGTGTGGAAACCAGAAACTGGGCTTCCCTGGTGGCTCTGCTGTTAAAGAACCCGCCTGCAATGTGGGAGACCCAGATTCAATCCCTGGGTTGGGATGATCGCCTGGAGAAGGGAGAGGCTATGCACTCCAATATTCTGACCTGGAGAATTACATGGACTCTGTAGTCCATGGGGTTGCAAAGAGTCGGACACGACTGAGCAACTTTAGCTTTCACTTGTGTTTTGGGATTATATATATACTTAGTTTTTATTGAAATATAGTTGATTTCCAATGTGTACAGCAAAATGATTCAGGTATACATATATACACATATATATACATTTTTACATTCTCTCCCATGTAGATTATTTTAAGATATTGAGTATAATTCCCTGTGCTACACGGTAGGACCTTGTTGGTCATCTATTTTATATATAGTAGTGTGTATGTTTTAATCCCAAACTCCTACTTGATCTCCTACCCCGCCTCCCCTTTGGGAACCATAAATTTGTTTTCTGTGACCTTCTTGAGGACCATTTTGGGAACTGCAGGCCCTAAAATTTCTAATTCACGTGTTTTCCCAGTTAAACTGGCCATTGGGCTTAAAGGTAATGAAACCATGTTTCCTAATTTTACTATTAGAAATCACAGTGTTTTTGTCAAGACAGGAAAACAGAGCATGCTTCGCTACCTCTCCCACAGCTCCTTTCCACCCTCCCTCTTTCCCGTGTGGCCCTGACATCCAGGGAGAAGCGGTCAGAGCTAAGGAAGCCCACTGTGGTCAGGGGCTGATGTGTGCGGGGTGAACTGTCCACCCCAGGCCGCTCAGCCATCCTGCTGCTGGGGCCCGGATCATTGCTGGTTTTTTTTTTTTTTTAATTGGAGGCTAATTACTTTACAGTATTGTAGTGGATTTTGCCATATATTCACATGAATCAGCCATATGTGTACATGTGTTCCCCATCCTGAACCACCCCCCACCTCCTCATCCCATCCCTCAGGGTCATCCCAGTGCACCAGCCCTGAGCACCCTGCTGTTTAAAGTGACAGTCACAGTCTGGATCCATTATCTCCTCAGTGTTACCCCTGGCGCTGTCAAAAGTAAAAACCAAGACTCTGCAGCCTGAGGTTATTAGACACATCTCCTTGGCTGATACTTTGGGCTCTAGGATGGCTGGTCGGGGTTCTTTAAGAGGTGGAAGTGTTTCTCATCCTCTGCACCTTCTTCAGTGCTCTCTCAGATCTTTCCAGCAAATTCCTCCCCCTTTGGGTTTCCTGAAAAAGCTATGCTTAGTTGCTCAGTTGTGCCCAGCTCTTTGCGACCCCATGGACGTAGCCCGCCAGGTTCCTCTGTACATGGGGATTCTCCAGGCAAGAATACTGGAGTGGGTTGCCATGCCCTACTCCAAGGGATCTTGCCAACCCAGGGATCAAACCCAGGTCTCCCGCATTGCAGGAGGGTTCTTTACCATCTGAGCCACCAGGGAAGCCCAAGAGCTATGCTTATCACTAGCATTTTTGTCATGGTTCACATATTCATTCTCTTCCTGGCCAGTGAGCTTTATTTTTAGAGCATCATAATGTATTACGTTATGGTATTTATTATATTTCTAAATGATATGACATGGGATATTATTTCATACAGGGGATATGATCCCCTGTACAGTGCTTTGCAGAGTGTGCACAGTCAGCAATCTTTGGAGGCCTGAGGTGGTTGTGGGTCACCTGCCCAGCAACTAGCAGCTAGAATGACTAGTTCCACATTTTTGCATGAGAGTTATGGATTATTAACAATAATACTCTACATTATGACTGCTTTGTCCAACTCATCTTGCACACTGCTGCCTGGTAATAAAATATCCTCATATCATAGTCAAGCATGGCAGAGGCCTACCGCTGAGGGGATTTTTTCATCTTTATTCTGCCCCAGGCATTCCCCACAGCCCTCCCAGTTTCTCCTCAGCCTGTCAGTGGAGAATCAACCCCTAGAGATCATTTAGCACCAACCTTTCGTTTTGCCCGTGATGAGCCTGGCAAGGTCACAATGGAGTGAACAGGTTCTCCTGGCTCAACCCAGGCCAGTCTCACCCCTCTAGCCCCAAGCCCTCAGGGAGGACATCCAGACACTCCCTTCTCCCCCCTGCAGCGCTTCCCAGGCACAGGGTTGGGTGTTCACGCTTATTCCCTGACGTGGTGCTCAAATCTGACCTCCAGTTTGGCCCTGGGTGGGAGGATACCTCTGCCCCGGGGCACGGCTTCTCCCAGGAGGACAGTTAGCTCAAGCCAGCCCTCCACCCACATCAGCACCAGCCCGTCTTTCTCACAGCACCCGGAGGCCACGTGGGAACCGCAGTGCCTCTCCTGCCTCCCCTGGCATAGGGTGGCTCTGAGTGGAGGACAAGCACGCTCCTGAGGACCGTAGCCCCCTTCCCTTCCCTGCAAAGCGGCCCCTTCCCACCCTCCATGTGCCAGCCGCTCATTTTTCCCTCCTTCGGTCCCAGAAATTCATGGGCACCAACGTTCTGGCCAAGAAAGGAAAGTAACTCACTGAAAGTGTCTTTTTCAAGTAGCACTTACGATTTTTTTTTCCAATTCGAAAAGCAACAGATAATCATCATTGAAAACTTTAAAAATAGAAGTTTAAAGAAGAAAATTAAAGTCATCCCAAAGCCCGTCACTAAGAGACCGGATGACTCTTGTGCTGTTTCTCTCACTCTGCCCTCCCCCTCTGTTTCCGGTTCTCCATGCACACATGCGCACGCATGCACGCACACGTGCGCACACACACACACACACACATACACACTCAGGGATCTGCTGATGATGGGGTTTTGTAGAAGGTTGTCAATTAACAGTGAATGTGTTGGGAACATCTCTTATCTCGCTGAATATTTTTCACCACATTCCTTCTCCTTATCTGCTCTCTGAGTATGTGGAGCCCTACCTCCAGTGGAAGGCCCCGCCCATCCCAGCATCTTCCTCCCACCCCTCTGGCCTTGCAAGCACCCCTCCCTTCTCAGGGATTCCCTGGTGGCTCTGCCATGCTGGAGGGTGGAGTTCAATCCCTGGGTCTGGAAGATCCCCTGGAGAAAGAAATGGCCACCCACTCCAGTATCCTCGCCTACAAAATCCCATGGACGGAGGAGGCTACCGTCCATAGGATCGCAAAGAGTCGGACATGACTGAGCAACCGCACTTTTGCTGCATTTCCACTTTCTTCCACTTTCTCCCCTCTCTAAGGGCAGGGTCTAAAAGACCTCTAAGTATTAGAGGCCTTTTTTCTCTAAGACTGCAAACTCATTCAGATCACACCTCCTGAGAACAAACCCCCTGGGCCTCGCGTCCCAGTGTAGCTGTGAGGAGGGGGCTGTCCCCGTATGCCTGCTTCTCCCCCCTGCCCCCGCTCTGGGCTTCTGGACCTACCCATGCTGGGCCTCCTCCTCTGGGGGGCCCTTCTGCTCCTGGAGTCAGTGTTGGCTTGCGCCAGCAGAATCCTGACATGGGATCTACCTTCTCTTGCTCTCGGCTCGCACTCCCAAGTGCTTCCGAAATCCTTCCCACGGGCCCAGCTGGTCTGTTCTCATGGGATTTCTTTGACAGTCTGGGAAGCCTGAATCTCCTTTTGTGAAGCGGCAGGCAGAATGGACGGGAAGGTGGGGGGCATGGGGTGGCTGTAGAACTTCCCAGCCCATAAGGAGCCTCAGCAGGGCAGGCCTGCCGCTGGGCAGAAGACGGGAGTTCAGGCCGCGTGGGGACGTGAGTGGCGCCCTTGGCAGGGTGGAATCTGGCGATTTGCAAGCTCCGCATCTTGCCCCACTCGCTCTCTCAACAAGTGATATGTAAATTCAGATAAGTCCTATTTAATCCAATACTCTGCTAATTGTTCGGTAAACAAACATTCGTTTTTATATGGATAATGTCTGATTTCTGTCCCCATCCCTATTCTATGGCCATTTCACCCCATTACCCTGAGGCTCCATGACCTCTTGTTTAGAGCAACCTGCTCCTGGAGGGACGCCCACCAGGCACTTCCCTGATAGAGGCCCAGCTACACTAGGAACGCAGCCCCAGTTCATGCTAGGGGAGGGCGGAGTCGGCAGACTGCTCATGCTGAGCCCCATCTGACGGGCTTGGTGTGAGCATCTTGGGTATCACGGGTTTGGGTGTTGATTACACCAAGCTTCCACAGTGAAAGGAAAGGGGTCTTGAAAAAGGAGTCCCTTGTTCTAACTCATACAAAGGCCCCAGAAAGGCTAGCACAGAGGGTCCGCTGGGTCAGAAGAGCAGCCCACTGTTCGACTGCCATGAGGGGGGCAGGGCCAGCTGCCCATGGCAGGATTCTCAGGGTGCTTGCTGTAATCGTGAGGTGATGCCCCAGCTCAGGTCTGAGCCTCAGGGTCTCAGCTACACGCGCCCAGTGCATGTATAATTTGCCCATGTTGTCTCCAGAGGTAACCAGCGCCCTGCCACTGTCCAGGCCAGCTTGTTGCGAGCACTAGGGCAATGCATTGTCAAAGGGGTCTTGATAAAAGCTTGGCTGACCGGTCATCACTTCCACTCCCGGAATGACAGCCATCAGGAACTCTGAAATCATGGCCAGGCCATTTAGTCAGAAAATAGCCTTAATGCACCATGGTGGTCCTGGCAATGGGCCAGTCCTCTCCAGGTCCAGGCAGGGACCCCAGCTAGCCTGCCCCAGAGGTCCTCCCACAGCTGTCTGTGGGCTGGACGTGGAGGGGAGGTGGGCTCAGCTTCTTCCTGCACCCTCATATCCAGCACCACTCCCTGACACCTAGGTGTCACCTAGACCCAGCTCCCCAGCCATGTGTCTAGAGTCACTCTGGTTTTTCCGGCACACTGTCCTGTCCCTGGTTTCCATGTTCACCAGGCAGAACTCGCTGTTGCACCAGCGTCCTGCAGCTGCCAGCAGAGCCCCCAGGTCGACTCAGGGGACAGCCCCAAGGGCTATGTATAGGCTGGAGGAGCCTGCAGCCAGTCTGTCTGTGCCGGAGGTGGCGGGGGACCAGCTAACCCATGTCGCCTCCCACCCCCACCTCTGCAGATAAAAGCCCTCAGGCTGTGTGTGTGACTGTGTGAAAGGCAGGGAATCGGAGAGGTATGGAGGGGCTGCCAGCAGACAGGCCTGAGGCAGGGCCACAGACAGACAGACTTGCAGGGGCTGAGGGACCCCCAGCAGGAGCTGCCTCTCAGAGCCATGTCCCACCCCAGGATCGCTGGAGTGCAGTGCGTGACCGTGCCTGGCTACTCCAAGGGCTTTGGCTACCAGCTGGGGCAGAGCTTCTCTGGGGAGTTTGACCATGCCTGGAATGCCGTGTTCCTGGAGGGGAGATGGCACCTGGTGGACAGCACCTGGGGCAGTGGCCTGGTGGATTCCTCCACGTCCAAGTTCACCTTCCTGTGAGTACCTCGGCTCTGCGGGGGTCTGGTCAATGAGACAGGGGAGGCAGGAGCCTGAAGGAGGCGGCAGTGGAAAAGGCCAGTGGAAGGGGAAGGAGAGCTGGGGGCCTCTGTGTGCTGCGGGCCCTCACCCCCTTCCTCTGGCTTCAGGGGTGAGCTAGCTCCAGGCTGGTGACAAGAGCTCAGACCTTTCTGCCACCTCCCCCTTCGCTGTCTCAGTCCCCCCTCTGGCTCCCCAGCACTCCTCTTCCACACAAGGGCTAAAGGCACAGTGTCTGCCCACAGGCCAAGTGCCAAGAAAGGCAGGCCTGAGAAGCTCCTTTAAGTGTCTGGAGGTTTCCGTCAGGCTTTTAAAAAGGCCTAGTCGCTCAGTCGTGTCCGACTTTTTGCCACCCCACGGACTGTAGCCCGCCAGGCTCCTCTGTCCGTATAATTCTCCAGGAAAGAATACTGGAGTAGGTTGCCATGTCCTTCTTCAGGGGATCTTCCCAACCCAGGGATCAAACCAGGGTCTCCTACATTGCAGACAGATTCTTTACCTTCTGAGCTACCAGAGACTCATAGTCGGGCCTTTGGCCATTGACTGTGTTATTATTTGAGATGCCAGGATTCTCTCCTACTGCTTCTCCCAGATACCCGGGCTTCTCCTCCTCCTTTCCAGTGTAAATGCAGCCATATCCCACCTCTGAGGGAGGGGGTCTGGCTTGTGGGAAGGGGTGTCAGGGTCCCCAGCATCCCTGTGGGCACTGCAGGGCAGGGTGGCTGGTGGGCAGGTCTGGAGCACATCTGTCCTCCAAGGCTCTGGCCTTAGCCTAGGCCATGGCATTCATGCTAAAGCTTGATGTCCATCAGCAACTCAAATGCCTTTTCATCCAGAAAAATGAGAGTGCTGGCCCACTTGTGCAGTTTAAATCCTAACAGCCCTGCATGCGGGGCACACACAGTGGGTACACACAGCCCGTACTGGGAGGAGGTGTTAGTCACACCCGCCTTTGTGCTGCCTGCCTTGGGCTGAGTGAAGGCTCTCCCATCTCAGAGGGGTCCCCCCTTGTTCTCCTGATCCCCATCACTGACCTCTAGAGAGCTGCATCTAGCCAGCCCCGGGGACCACATCAGGGCCTCCCCGCCGCACAGCTGCCCACAACAGGTCACAGAGTGCATGGAGCTGGCTCCCAGGCTCCCTGCCTGCCCTCCCTCCACGCCACTGGCACCTGGTCCCTGGGTCCTGGCTTTGCTCCCTTCAGATCCCTTTGTTTCTGAGAGCAGGGGGAGCCCATTCTCTGCCTGGATACGCACTGCCAGGGCAGTGGCCTTCTCTTAAAAGGGGGCCTCAGCTCCTGCTTTGTCTTCTGTTTCTGGAAGCAGCTACTGAGGGGGCATCTGCCACACCCGTGTCAGGGTTGGAGATGGTGCCTCTTCCCGTTGGGTTGTGGGTAGGACCTCCCATGTGTTACCTTCAAGAAGGCCCCAAAGACCCTCTGTGGGCCCCGCCTGCCCCTCTGCACGGCTGGGGCCTGTGCCTCCAGCGTGACTTCTGACCAGCCATCCCCCCTCCAGCTACAACGAATTCTACTTCCTCACCCACCCTGCACTGTTCATCGAGGACCATTTCCCAGACAACAAGAACTGGCAACTGCTCAAACCCCCCCAGTCCCTGAGGCAGTTTGAGAACAACATGTATCACAAGAGTGAGTTCTACAACAAGGGGATGCTGAGCGCCAAGCCGCAGACTTCCATCATCAAAACAGGTAACCGGGGCCGGTGGGTTCATGGGCTGCCCTGACAGTGCCCAGCTCAGTGGAAGCGGTATGCGGGGGCTGTGCAGGGGTGACTGAGGCCGCCTAGGCCATTGGGCCATCAGGGCAAGACGCAGCCACAGGTCACATTTGCAAGGACAGAAGCCCCTCCCACCAGCATAAACCAAGACGGGGCGTGCAGCTCTGGAGGGCTGAGCTTTCGGCCAGGCATGCTGGAGAGCCAGGGCTAGAGGACCTACACTGGGGGAGCCTCTCTCAGCTCACACAGCAGAGAAAGGACTGCTTCAGCCTGGCTTCCGCCGCCTTCCAGCTCAGCAGCGCGACAGAAGCTCCTAAACTCCTGCTGTGTGCACGCCGAGTCGTTCCAGTCATGTCTGACTCGGAGACCCCATGGACTGTAGCCCTCCAGGCTTCTCTGTCCATGGGGCTCTCCAGGCAAGAGTATTGGAGTGATTACCATGCCCTCCTCCAGGGAATCTTCCCGACCTAGGGATGGAACCCATGTCTTCTCCATTGCAGGCAGTTTATTTACTACTAATGCCACTTGGGAGGTCCCAAACTCCTCCCAGCAGGCTCCACAGGCCTCCCAACAGACGCAGCTGAGCTCTGGCCTTCTCTCCTAGAGCACACAGGCAGCCCTTGGTGGGAGTGTGGGGGTGCACTGACCCCGCTGTGCTGAGCCCTAATTGTGGTGCTGCCCTGCCTTGGGACCCGGCTCCCAAATGCCTCCCAGTCCACATCCAGCTGCCTGTGGCCCTTGAGGAGAGATGGGGAGCGAATGCCAGTCCAGGCCAGCCTTGGGGACAGCTAGGGGTCCAGCCCAGAGGAAGTTGCCTGGAAAAGGCTGGCTCTGCCTGCAGGCAGGAAGGAGGCAGATGAACAGTCCTCCAGGTGGTGAGGGGAGCCCTCAGAGGCCGAGCTGCGTCCCTGGAGCCCAGCCTTCATCTGGGGCACCTGAGCTCAGATGTGGGAGGCCTGTTGGGTCCTCTCTGAAACATCTCCATCCTCGTCTCCGTGATGCCTGCTCTCCTCCAGTTCCCAACACTGCTGCTCAGCAGCCACCTTCCTTATAAAGCCCCCAGCACTCTCTCCTGGGAGACCCCCACTGCTCCCCCACGAGCTCCTTAGGCCACTGGCATGCAGAACTCGGCCCAGCTTGGCCAACGCATGCCCACACTCAGGTGACGGNTCCTCCAGTTCCCAACACTGCTGCTCAGCAGCCACCTTCCTTATAAAGCCCCCAGCACTCTCTCCTGGGAGACCCCCACTGCTCCCCCACGAGCTCCTTAGGCCACTGGCATGCAGAACTCGGCCCAGCTTGGCCAACGCATGCCCACACTCAGGTGACGGGGCACCCGTATTAGTCCCAGCCGATTCTTCCCTTCAGCCTCACGACGGTCTCCATAACCAGGCTGCCGAGCTCTGAGATAATTCTTAAAACGACGAATGCCTCCTGCTGCTAAAATAACAGCGTGAGGCTGCTGTCTCGGAGAGCGTGCCTGTGCCCCGGTCTGCTTGTCAGACAGGGGCTGCTCCAGCCAGCAGGGGCCACAGGGAGGAGTGCGCCAGGTCACACAGACGTCAAAACAGTGCCACCAAGGAGCTTGCCTCTTTAAGAGACAGAGAAATGTAAACACTGGGTTTCTGAATATACAGTAAACCTAAAATTTGATTGCATATTCATGAAGCNCCAGCCAGCAGGGGCCACAGGGAGGAGTGCGCCAGGTCACACAGACGTCAAAACAGTGCCACCAAGGAGCTTGCCTCTTTAAGAGACAGAGAAATGTAAACACTGGGTTTCTGAATATACAGTAAACCTAAAATTTGATTGCATATTCATGAAGCATATTTAAAGAATAGTTCTTTGCCGGAGCTAGGTTTGTTAAAAGTGGAGATGAAAAGAAAGCAGAGAGGGAAACAGGTAGGCTAAATGCAAGGAGGGGATAGTGAGAGGGTGACGGAGGGGTGAGGCGAGGAGGTCACAGGCTCTAACAGAGTCCTGGGGGTCTCCGATCCTTTATTTCCAGCCTTCCCAGCCATTCAGCTCACCTTCACCAGGAACCCCCTGAGGTTGGGCACTCCAGCCAGGCCCAGGACATGGCAAGAAAGGAGACAGGCAGGCCCTTCCCTGTGGTGCCCACATCCAGCAGGAGGATCCACATTACCCATCGCTGATACATTACTATGCTGCTAAGTTCCCTGGAGGAGAGGAAGGGCCAGGGGAGCAGCTTCCAGGTCACTCAGCCGCCTGCCCTACCCCAGGGCATCAGAAAAGCCTTCTTTGTGGTCAGAACATTGCCTTGAGGTCTCAGCCAGGTTTGGGGGACACCGAGCATGTGTGAGGGCCCTGGAACATGAAGGGGTGTCCCCATGGATGGGGTACAGGAATACCATGTGGGCCTGAGGATGGGCCTGACTCGGGCAAGGCAGGAGGGGACAGGCCTCTCCACTGGCCTCCAGTTTGATGGTGACACACAGAAGGGAGCCCCAGGGTGACTGGGTAGATATTTTCAGGAGCCCTCGAGCTGCCATGTGGAGAGGCCAGGAGCCCTCCATGCATCAAAGGTGAATTGCACGGGGATCTCACCACCAGCTGGGGCGTGACGTGGAGCAGGACAGGGTCCGTGAGGGCTGAGGCAGCTTCTGCCCCTGAAGAGGGATGCAACTGAGAGGAGTTGATAGTGATCTGCTCTTCTTGGTCCCTCTCCTCTAGAGGTCACCGTGTCTCATGGTGGCTGACAGCCATGGAGAAGGAGCATACACAGAGAAAACAGCACAAAAGCACAAAGAATACCACCATTCGTATAACAGAAAGGAAAGGAGTCAGAGGCGGTGGGGAGGCTGGGCTGGGGAGGGTGGTAGATGCCAGATGAGCAGCAGGTGGATGTCTGATCACGGCCCAGATCCTCCAAGGAAGACACTGAAGACCTGGAGGATGGGGCGCAAGCCAGATTTCAGAGAGCTGAGTGAGTGGGAGGGAGCCGCAGGAGGGAGGAGCCTGGGAGGAGAGGCAGGTGAGGCGCTGGCAGTGCCTGAGAAGGCAGGGAACGTCTTCTGGTTGGAGTAGCCATAAAGAAGGTAGTGGGGGGCTGGGGGAGGCCAGTGGAGCCCCCTTCCCCGTGTGGGGATTCTCACTCCCAAGATGGGAGGTAGCATGAATGCAGCAACTGAGCAGCCTGGAGTTGGGCCTCGTGGCTGATGAGATGGGCAGTCTCAGGGACACTCATCCTACAGCCTCCTTGAGCATGGCTTTCTGCCTCCAGAGCAGGGACTCTGGACCCCGATGGGGGAGAGGCTACTAGAGAGTGTGAATGAGACACTAGTCGGAGGTGGCTGGGAGGAGGGGCAGGTCAGCTTCTGAGGGAGGAGAAGGCAAGGCTCTCAGAGAAGCCCTGCCCCTCCCCGTGATCCTGCAAAGCAGCAGGGACCAGGGAGGGGAGTGCCCGTGGGCTGTAAAGACAGGGGACCGGCCCCCCGTACCCCACAGCAATAACGAGGACAGAGGAAGACAGCGCTGGAGGGCAAGGGGCGAGGTGCATGTGGGGGCACACGCTCCTCTCGTGCACTTGACTCCATTCAGGAAGCACGGCCTGGAGTGGAGGGTGGAGGTGGGGGTGCGGGGAGCACCCACAAGGAAGCAGTTCTGTCCCTGGAGCACAGCCTCCAGGAGGGAAGCATCCAACGAGTTGTTAAGGTGATTGTTGACAGGCCAGCTGTGAAGGGAGCAGGGTGAAGCAGGACTTGGGACTGGAGGCAAAGTCAGAGATGGCTCTCCAACCAGGGTCTTGGCCCTCTGTGCCCCTCAGCCCTCTCCCCTGCCCTGGAATCAGGTTAAGCCCCCTGGCAACATTCACCTGAAGTGAATCAAATGGGCAAGGCAAGCACATATGACTGGGGGCAGATTTTTCTTGAGAACCACCACCCCTAGCTTGCAGTTCTCAAGGAGAACCACCCAGAGGGGTGAGAACCCTTCCAGAGGTGTGCTGCCACTGGCTTATATAATGTTCAGCGAGGTCATGCTGGTGGCTTAAAATTATCGGGTGGAGGTATTTCCAGCAGGGAAACGGGCAGACGCTGTAAGTCAGGGTTCCCCGCCCAGAGATCCTGTTGTTACACGGTTACCAGCACGTCAGCAGAGGTCGGGCTCTTCTCACCTGACCCTGGCTCTCCCCACAGTGAATGGAAAGGCCACGGTCACCATCGAGAGCTGTGCTCCGACGCTGTTCATGTTCATGCTCAACGGCAAGCAGGAGCACGGGCTGCTGAGCCTCCGGAAGAACGGGATGAAGCTGGATGTGTACCCCCCGACCGCGGGCACCCACAAGCTGCAGATCTTCGCCAAGGGCAACTCGGAGATCTACAGCTCCGTGCTGGAGTACACGCTCCAGTGCCACTGTGCAGACATGGACGTCCGGCTGCCGGCTGAGTTACACCAGCCCGTGGGCCCCAGCTGGTTCTCGGAGCAGATGGGCATCACCAAGCCGTCCCACCCCGAGCCCGTCATTTACACCAGTGATGGGCGCTGCTCCGTCAGCTTCGGTGTGGAGGAGGGCGTCAGCGTCCTGGCGTCGCTGCACGGAGACGACGGCCCCGTCACCGAGGAGACTCAGCGACGCTACATCTTCCAGCTGCACCGGGAGAAGCGGACGGAGCTGAAGGTGCAGCTGCCCCACGCCGGCAAGTTTGCACTCAAGATCTTCGTCAAGAAGAGGCAGGAACCGGGCAACTACCTCTTCGTCTTCAATTACCTCATCTGCTGTACCAACACCAAGGTGAACTGGCCCGTGTTCCCCGAGAGCTTTGGCAACTGGGGGGTGGACAACGAGCTGCTGGAGCCACTGTCGGGCGTGCTGCCGGCCAACCGCAACGTCCCATTCAAACTGAAGCTGCACGGCGTCGCCAAAGCCCTAGTGAAGGGGCAGGACACGTGGCCGCTGACCCTGAGTCCCGAGGGCTACTGGGAGGGCAGCTGCAGCACCGCAGGCTGCCGGGAGGTGTACGTCATGGTGCTGGAGAATGCCAACCACAGCTTCTACTCCTACATCCTCAAGTACCAGGTCAATGCCCAGTGAGGGCCACCTGCCACCCCCACGCCTGCCGGGCCATGCACAGAGCCTGGACACCACTGAGTCTGCATGGAATCCCTTCTGGACCTCTGTCTCGTGTTCCTGCTCTGCCGGAGGCTGCGATGTCAGTGGCCAAGGGGACAGGGGCAAAGGCCCTTTAGACGACAAAGGTGCTATGTAAATCCAAGGTATTGTAACTGTACTCACTGCCCAGATACCCCCTTCTCGTGCTAACGCTGTCCTTGTTCTCCGGCTGGTGTAGGGAAGCAGGACTGCTGCCCGGGGCCAAACACCTTTCCCGTGATGAGGAGAGAGAAACGGGCGTGATCCATGAGGCTGAGTCATCCTGAATTCTCAAACCCCTTCCCAGGAGCTGCACAGAGCTTCTCACCAACTCTCGGACCCCAGGGGAGGTCAGACTGTCATCTCCTTTCCAGACCTGACCATCTCCTGCATTCCTGATGCTGCTTCTTATTCTTCCAGGTCCTGAGAAGGAAGGTGCAGAGAGGAAGCTAACTGCCCCCCAACTAGCCTGGGGGCTGAGGGCCTCCACAGTCCCTGCATGTGCCTGAAATGTGGCACCAGAAATGTCATGGGAGACTTCAGGGCCACGAGCAGCCAGTGCCTGCTCTTGTTCTGGGTGGGGGCCAGAGAGGCAGGGATGTATGGCAGTCCAGTCACCCTAGTCTCAGGATGTTAAGACCCCTGACTCTGCTCTCAGAGGGATTAATTCCGTCTACTTGGTCTATCAGCAGTTCACTCAGCTCCTGCAAGCCCTCTCAAAGCCTGTGCCTCAGACCCCAACCTGAAACCCACACTGGGAACCCCAGGAGGCTTCTGGGCCCTTAGGGATCCCTGGCAATAACCCTCAATAAAGACTTCAGGTAAAGTAGTAAGAACACTGCAGTGCTGGGGGCCCCCACAATAGCAGGGTCCCACCAGCCCCAAGATCTCTACCACCAAGGTCACACCTGGGGGACCTCGACCTGCCCTGGGAGCAGTTTCTATCGCATGGCCCTTCCTTCCTCTCAAGAGAGACCCCCAGGGTCTACCTTCTGTAGGGACGTCCAGAGCTCCTTGTTTGCTCAGCCCTGAGAAGTCTCGCCTGCCCAGCCGGCCTTTAGCAGCACCTCAGGCCAGTGTTGCCATGGCAACAGCAGAAAGACTGGCTCCAATGAGGGCAGCAGGAGGGAAGGATGGAGAGGCCCTGAGAGGCCCTGCATGGCCGCTGCAGCACCATCCCAGCACATGGAGAGGTTGGAGGTGGCCTCATCTGCCCTCCTGGCTCCTTCGGCTCTGCAGCCCTGCCTACCAGGGCCTGGGCCTGGAAGAGCCAGCACTGCCCAGTACTCCCCTCCCTGCACTGCCGCCCTGGATGCCCTGGCCTGCTACAGCCAAAGCTGCTGGGGACCCTCACGGCGTCCTTGCCTTCATCCTCACATTTGTGTCTTCAACAAATGTTTGTGGAGCACTTAACCAGGTACTGTATCAGCCGATCCTTCGTGCTGGAGCTGCAGCCCTGCCCCAGCCGTCCCAGAGCAAGGGTGGCACCTGCCGCCCTTGCCCAAGCCTGTTTCAAGTTCTAGGCTCCCAACACTCCAGTCCATCATCTCCCTGAGGTCCCACCCCACAGAGATCCCCACCATCCCCAGCAGGAACCCAGTCCAGAGGAATGTCTCAGGGGCCCATCCTCCACCAGGCCGGGGTCCTGGAACACAAGGGCAGTACACCACGGTGGGCTGAGCTGCCCTGGCCTGTGTCCAGCGTCCTCTGGCAGGCTCTGCCACCCAGGCATTCAGCACTGTGTCACTCACGCCTGGAAAATGCACAAAGGCTGCAGAGGCGGAACCGCTGTGCACCACAACAGGGAAACAAGAGGAGTTTTTACACCCTGGAAACAGCCTTTTCTCACCCCTTTGATTTTATGGGCTGAAAGAAATGTGCTGTGTTTCATCAAAATAATAAGTGCCTTCTATGACTCATGTCACTCACTGGACCCAGAGCTGGCTGCTAGTCCTGCTGGGAACAACTTGCATCCTCTACAAAACAATATAATTAGTCTATACATGCTGGAGCACACAAAGGATGCCACCCAGCAAAACAGGAGCTGTCCCAAGCAGGAGAGTGGCCCAGCCTCTCCAAGCGCCTGAGAGCATCAGCAACCCCTCCCTGCTCATTTAACCAGGCGCCCCCACCTCCCCCTCCTCCGCTCCTTGTAAAGACAGCTGTAGGCACGGGCAACACCTGCATTTCTTTCCACTGAAGTAAAAATACATGAAATGAAATCCAATCTTCATGAATTTTTACACGCGTGCTGCTCAGGGTAGAATTCGGGGTTGCATTTTGAAGTCTTTTATTCAAATCCCCATCTTTGTTTCCCGAGCGAGGCGTTCTAGCGGCCAGTGGAATGGCACGGGCGCCCCCTGCTGTCCGATATGCGGAGCTGCAGGTGCTGCGAACTCCCGTGAGGCTGGGGTTTTTATGCAGCATTTGAAAAAATCCGGCTGGGATGTTTATATTAAATTCACTGAGTGCCTTGTCATGGCTTCTCAGAGTTTTCTCATGTATACGTGGAGCACGTCGTTCCCACACAAGTGGTGAGGCGAGGCAAGGAACTTCCTGGCATGGTGTGAAGACGAGAACATGATAACGGTTTGGGAATATTTTACCCGGAAATCGAGTAGGAGTGGATGGGACAGTTTGACCATGTTCGTTAGTAAATCAGCGAAAAATTGGAACTGATCGAACTCAGAAAGCTTTTGCTGCAAGGCCTAGGATGGCAGCCCTGAAGCTACAGAAGGGCATAGAGGGTCGGGGAGGGTGGGAGAGTGGGCCGAGGCAAACAGGCGAAAATCACAACTGCAATTAACTTCTGTTCAACCTGTTTTGGAAGCGCCACCAGCGCAGCTGGACTCTGCCTCCAATCTGATTGTGATTATTGTGTGTTTCCCATATGTTACATTGTCCCACCAGGACAAACCCCTGACAGCCTGCTGAGATTAAGAGGAAATAAATAGATTAACTGAAGCATGAAGGATTTGAGCTAGACATAAAGAAGTATTTCCTGTTGTTAAGCAGGAGGGATAGGTTGCCAAGAAAGTTTGTGAAATCCTCTTCTCAAAGGACTGGAAAAGTAGAAAAAATTTCTCAGTGATCTTGGGTCTTTGCTGCTATGCTAACCAGTTCTTNGCATGAAGGATTTGAGCTAGACATAAAGAAGTATTTCCTGTTGTTAAGCAGGAGGGATAGGTTGCCAAGAAAGTTTGTGAAATCCTCTTCTCAAAGGACTGGAAAAGTAGAAAAAATTTCTCAGTGATCTTGGGTCTTTGCTGCTATGCTAACCAGTTCTTTCCAAACCAGTTTAATTCTTGAAATTCACTGGATCACCCACAGCAAACGGGGGACCGAATAGCGTGGTAGCGTCCTTTGCTGTTGGCAAAGCTTTCAGAGGTGAGAGGTGGTGTGCATCTGGGTCCCCCGTCAGTTTATCTGAGGTCGATCATTTCTTTTCATTTGGATGCGTAGTTGGAGCTTTGAAGAGGTGATTACTTTTCATAACGTGTGCATTGAGTTGTGTGGGCCCACTGGCTGTTAGGTATGCTTTCCCCTCATTGTTGCTGGTGTTGTTTTTCAATAAAATTTATATTCATTTTTACCCAACAATGTAATTATCGATCTGTTCTTATCACTGTTCTCACAAGCAGGAGAAAAAAAAAAAAAAAACACTTTTATGTTCAAAGAGAACGTTAGGGAAAAAATCAATGTCCCAGCTATTTGAATGTGATGGTGAGATGCAAATAGAATGTCAGGCAAATAGCTATTTCACATTAAAGGAAACATAATTAGGTTAGCTCCAGCCCCTCTCCAGCTCACATGCCTTTGAAGAACATGAAGGCAGTGAATCTTGTTTAACTTGAAATTTTTTAAGTTGATCCTAATTTCTGTTTTTAATAGGAGAAAAAAAAATGTTCCCAAAATGCCCATCAGCCTACTTTTTGTTGTTGTGAATATATATAAATATATATTCCTTGATATTCATATACTTGTAAAAACTTTCCAGCAGGTTACCTAAACAGATTATTCATAAATTAGACATTTAGGGAAATAAAGCAAATGAAAATCTAGACACCTCTGAGAAGCTGCTGTAACCATGGAAACCATTCTTGTAGCTGTCATGTGAAGGACAAAAAGAATTCGTGTTCCCAAATTTGGCCTTGTTGCGCTCCTCACTGCTAGACCCACAAACACGAGCCCGCACGTGCTTCTCCTTACCAAGGCTTCCACGAGTGACCCATATCTTTAACAGCATGTTAAAGGGAAGTCCGAAGAAACAGTCTTTGAATAATAGAAGGAAGAACTCTCAAATTGTTAGAACAGTCTGAAAGTGCCAGCCCTGAGGCTGCCGTGGATGACCTCTGAAGTCCCTTCCAGTCCGGAGAGTTTGTGATGCTGTGTCTCCGTGAACAGATGCTGGCAGGCGGTAAGCCTGAGATTGTCAGTGGCGGAGCATCTGAAGGGCCCTGCTGTGTTAAGAGCCTGCCCTGCAGCCCCCACCAGACTGTGCTGCTGGCTCTTTTCTTGCCCGAGGGCAAGGGGCTGGAGAAAACCCAGCAGAAGGACCAGAGGGGAAGCCGCAGCCTCTGACAGGATGTTGCCTCTCTCTGATTTTTCGAACAGAACTAAAGAAAACCAGAAGCCAGGCAGCAACTGGGATGCCCCCTCTTGGATGTCCTGCCAGCCTCCCTGAGTCAAAAGACCCTGAACCCAGGTCACTTCTCTCCCCCAGATTACCCCTGCCTCCTCCTGGACTGCCAACACAGTACATGTATCCCCATGCCCAAAGTCAGACTCATGGTGGCCACTACTGACTCCTTTCAGTGAGAAATCTGCTCCATTCCACCATGTTCCATATTTGACCTGCTCCTCCAACTCCATGTCCACTCCACTCCAAAGCCTTTGTCATCATTCAGGTCCTCCTCATCTCCCAGGGATACGTGTGATTGCTTCCTATAATGTCAAAAAGCATAAACACTTTTACTGGCAAAGTCTGAATATTTTCAGGGCTGCCTTCAGGAGGGTTGATGTCTCAGAAAACAATGGTCCAGTGAACATCAGAGCTCCTGGTTCTTTAAGCATCATCGTTCCCAAGCCTAATCCTCTCAAGAGAAGTGCCTGCAGGATGAGACATAAAAGAGACAAAATGCCCTCAAGGTCCTTGTGTATTCAGTGACAAAACTGAGACATGAGGTTTTGAGAATGGATGAGAAGGAAACCTGGGCTTAAAACAGCTCTCCCGATGTTTGGTCATTGCTACCTGGCGCACTGGGTTAAGGATTCTGAGGTCACAGTGGGCTCAGTAGGAAAGAGGACTGTGATTAGCAGGTGATCCTTAGACACTGGATTGAAGAGTGAGGTGTGCCATGGATTTGCTGAGTCTGACTAAAAGGAAGGCAAACCCAAGCTAAGACCAAATGACACAGGAGATCATTCAGACCAGTGGGTGAGTGCTGGCTTCCCAGCAAACTCACCCACTGACAGACAACCAGTCAACTCCCACCATAGGTGCAAGGATGCTCTGGAGGTATCCTGACAGCCTCTGGGCTCCAAGAGGAGGCCACCCAACCTACCGCATGGAGCACCCAAATGCATAGTGCTCCAGGAAGAATGAGGCACCCTGAACTTGTGTGCTTTTTCATCTCACGATGAAATGGTACCTTACATTTAGATGAAACGATCACTATGTGTTCAAAGTGAACATCAGTTGTTCTTTCAAAACCAAAATTCTAGACCACTGGCTTTATTTACAGCATTGTTGACCCAAGAGATTTTTTCCCCAACTAACTAAAAAGTATACGAAACGAGCGCCTTTGCTTCTGTGGGAAATGTGGGTTTACAGGAAGACAAAGATTGCCACCTGGCTGTGCGCACTCCTGGTGCCCACCTCCAGGAAGCAATCAGGGGACTGATTGATCTGAGGAGTGCCCTGCTTCCTGGGGGGCCTGCCGCCCTCAGCTTGTGCTGGGATTGCTTTGTTTCCATCAGGGGGATGGCTGACTGCCTCCACGACACAAGGAATTAGCCATCATTTCACCCTAGCTGTGCGGGGACCAGGTAGGGACACCCCACTCCAGACTGGTGGGGAGGACAGTGGGGAGGTTTATGCCATGAGCGCAGAGGGGCAGCCACACCGTGAATGGCCAAGAACTGATGCACGTGATTAATGGAGAACAGATGTCAGCAGTGAGGGGCCCCTGGCAGCTCCCATATGGACGCAGTGCTGATGGGGGAGGAAAGTGTACATGGAGGAAATGACTGCAGGATGACAAACTGCCCAGTGAACACTCTGCCAGTATGCATTAATATATGTATTAGTGTGTATGTGAACACCAAGCAAATCTGAAAGTTAACATTGATCATTTCATCATATTACAAAAAATTAAATGTAGCCAAGATACCGCAGGCGTTTAGAGTCCCGACTCCATCCTGTGTGGTCATCCCGCCCTCAGGACTGGGGCGAATGTGGATACCGTGAACTTTTCATGTCCGTCGCATCTGCAACAGACCCCTTCCCCACCTCCCAGGAGAAACAACAGAGAGAACCTGATCCCATGAGGAAATCGCCTCTGTTAAAGCTTCACTTGACGTTTTCAGAGCTCAGCAATAGTGTTCAAAGAAAGAAAGTGAAGTCATTCAGTCGTGCCTGACTCTTTGCGACTCTGTGAACTGTAGCCCACCAGGCTCCTCCGTCGATGGGATTCTCCAGGCAAGAGTACTGGAGTGGGTTGCCATTTCCTTCTCCAGGGGATCTTCCCGATCCAGGGATCGAACTCAGGGCTCCTGCATTGCAGGCAGACGCTTGAACCTCTGAGCCAATGGGCTTCTTCCTGGAAAGGTGACCTCTTAGCCACTGGTAGCTGATGACTGAAAGCTGTCGTGTGGGGTCAAGAGCCACAAATGCAGGATTGAAGCCTTTTTTTCTCTCTGTAAACCCTGGCTTGACTGGGGGTTCCCAGACACCCCTTCCAGCAGAGCTCCCAAGGCTGGGGGAGGCCTGCAGCCCAGACCCGTGGATGACATTTGGATGGTACAAGAGTTAAAGGCACCAACTCTGCAGTCAGCCACCGGGCTTCCATCCCTGCTCGGCCCCCTACCACTGCTGCTGGCAAGTTAGCAAGCCTCCCTTCTTAGTGTCCTCAGCAGTAAAATGGGGGTAATCATAGCACCCACCATGGAAGCTTCTTATGGGGTTTGAATGAGTGAACAAGGGCACAGTAAACAAAGTCCCAGCACTAGGGGAGACTCAGTGAGGCTCAGCAGTCATCACCACCACACCAGTCTTCCCCAGCCCGTGCAAAGAGACTGACGTGTTGCGTGTTGTTCCCTGAAGAATCTGAAGGTCGTAGGCCCCTCATAAAATCACACCAGCCCCTGACCTAATTAGAAGAAATCCTGTCTCCAACTGTTGGCTACCCTGCCTCTCTTAGAATCTTCCAGAGACCAGGAGTTCAGCTAGGCCACTGTTACATTATTGGCACCTCTTTGAAAGGAGCCTTAATTGAGAACAGTCAGCTAGTCTGCACACTGGCTGGGGAACATATCTGTTACATTCCAGGGCCACCGTGTGGCAGGAGCCCTGAGCCCCCAGTGCAAGACCCATCTGAGGCACCCAACCCCACTTGCTCTTCCCCACCTCCTGCTTCAGACAAAAGGGTGGAAATTCTTACTTTCTCTCAGTAACATTTAGTAAACTTTTGTAGACTCTTTAGTATCTTTTATCAGATGTATTTCTAGATATGCATGGATGTATTTTTCACGATGCAGTAAATGGTATCAGTTTTAAGTTCATTTTCTGCTGTTTTTTCCTAGTGCATAGAAACACTTTATAGTACCTGAAATCATGCAGTGCGTTCTTTGTGGATGTGTACAAAGATACGGTTGTGAAATGTTAACACCATCATGAAATTAGAAGGGCCACAGAAGTTTTCAGCAATCTGTTATGTTAAGTAAGTTTTAAAGCATATATGATGAAATGCTGGCATTTGTTAAATACAGGGGGAAATGAACCATCCATATCACCATCTAAGAAAAAGAATCACTGCCAAACGCAGATCATGAAGGTTTTCTCCTGTTTTCTTCTAGAGGTTTTATCTCTTAATGGAAGTCACTCTGTTCTCTGATCTCTCTTCTCTCAGGGGGATGGAAGGAGCATGTGGCAGCCAGCCAGCTGCCGCGGCGTCACTCTCCCCCGGAGCCCTGCAGACAAGGGAAGATGGCCGGTCCTCCTGCGGTCCTACCCACCCCCTGTCCTCGGGGCCTTGGCTGTGGTGATGGACCCTGGCCCCAGGTCGGCCTTATCACCCCCATACTGGTGTGGGCAGTTTGCAGATCTTACTGATCAGCCTGTACAGTGTTAGTTGATGCGAACAGTGAAAACTCAGTGGACTTCCCTGGGGGGCCCAGTGGTTAAGACTTCACTTTCCAATGCAGGCGGGTGCCAGATCCATCCCTGGTCAAGGAGCTAGGATCCCACATGCCTCATGACCAAAAAATCAAAACATAAAACAGACGCAATATTGTTATAAAATTCAGTAAAGACTTTAAAATGGTCCACATCAAAAAAACTTTTAAAATTTAAAAAAATAAAATAACATTTAAAGCGCTTCTCTGGTGGTCCAGAGCTCCCAATGCANCTAGGATCCCACATGCCTCATGACCAAAAAATCAAAACATAAAACAGACGCAATATTGTTATAAAATTCAGTAAAGACTTTAAAATGGTCCACATCAAAAAAACTTTTAAAATTTAAAAAAATAAAATAACATTTAAAGCGCTTCTCTGGTGGTCCAGAGCTCCCAATGCAGGGACCCAGGTTTGATTCCTGGTCAGGGAACTAGATCCCACAGGCTGCAACTAGAGACCCTGCATGCTACAGCAAAGATCCTGATTCCCACTACTAAGACTCAGCACAGCCAAATAAATAAATATTTAAAAATAAGATAGTATTTTAAATAAATAAATAAATAAAAGTGACAGTTCTATCAAAACCTGATTGACAACCTTTCCCAAGAAGTCTGTGAAAACCTCCACAAGGAAGCGAGCTGTAGCGTCCCCTTTGGACAGGCCAGCTGCCCAGGTGCCCCCAGGCCTCTCCCTCTGACTGTCTCCCAGACCCTAAGGCCACCCGCCCTGAATGGATGCTTCCCTACAGCTGCCCTCTACAGTGATGGGTATTACCTGTGAGGTCCCATCTACAGATTTTTTATTCTCTTTCCTATTCAGCATCTCACCTGGCCTCACGACAGCCTCGCGGAGTGAGTATCAGAGTCTACATTCTGGATATGAAGAAACTGCCCAAGGGTGTACAGCTGCTAAGTGGAGAGCTGGCTTTGAGGCTTCCCTCTCCACGCTCAGACTCATTTCACTCAGCCCATTGCCCTGGGCACTGGGGCCGTCTTTACGCATTGACGATGCAAATTGCTAAGGGCGCAGGTGTGTTACTAGACCCTCCGAGCACACTTGTCAGAGGTTCTGGGAGCAAGAAGGGAGCTGGGGTCTGTGTCGCCAGCCTCCTCAGGGAATTGCAGGAGCTCACGCTGCAAAGATGAGAAGTTTGCTTGATTAAATATTTGATGAATGAATTAATAAATGGATGAACTGTCATCTGAGTAGCCCACATACATTTAACCATTAATCAAAACACATTTTAGCTGCAGAAATATTTTAGCTCAGGCATAAAGGAAGGGAAGGGAGGGTTGCCTAACCAGCTCCAGACCCTCCCTCACCACCGAGGTCCTTTCTGCTCATTTAAGGGAGGACTTTCAGGAAAAGTATAGACAATAATATTGTGCACAACCCTCTGGGGTAAAGTGGAAAAGATTTAAGGGTATCTGTTTGAGACAAAACTCATTAGATTTTCTCTGCAATATGTAATTAGGATGATAAAAATANTTAAGGGAGGACTTTCAGGAAAAGTATAGACAATAATATTGTGCACAACCCTCTGGGGTAAAGTGGAAAAGATTTAAGGGTATCTGTTTGAGACAAAACTCATTAGATTTTCTCTGCAATATGTAATTAGGATGATAAAAATAAAATGCAAGTATTAGGAAAGACATTGAACTTATATCAAACTTCTAATATGATCATTTCAAAATTTTTAATGAAAGTCCTGAGCTTTCTTTCATGAGCTTAACATTTTTATTGAAATATAGTTGATTTACAATATTGTATTAGTTTCAGGTGTAAACAAAGTAATTCAGTTATAAATTTTACAGATTACTATAAAATATTGCATACTGGTCTCTGTATTACACAGTAAGTTCTTGCTTCTTATCTATTTTACATGTAATAGTTTGTGACTGTTAATTCTATACTCTTAATTTATCCCTCCTATAAGTTTGCTTTCTATCTCTTTGAGTCTGTTTCTGTTTTGTAGATAAATTCATTTTTTTAGATCCCACATATAAGTGATGTTGTATAATATTTGCCTTTCTCTGTCTGACTTGCTTCACTTAGTGTGATAATCGCTGGGTCCATCCATGTCACTGCGAACGGCAATGTTTCATTTTTAACCGCTGAGTAGCATTCCACTGTGCATATATATGTACCGCCTCTTCTTTATCCATTCCTCTGCCTATGGACACTTAGGTTGCCTCCGTGTCCTGGCAATTGTAAATAGTGCTGCGATGAACATTGGGATGCATTGGTCTTTTGGAGCTAGAGTTTTTGTTTCTTCCAGATATGTGCCCAAGAGTAGGACTGCTGGAACATACGGTACTTCTAATTTTAGTTTTTAGGGAACCTTTAGACATTCTCCACAGTGGTCAACCCAGCTTACATTCCCACCAGCAGTATATGAGGGATCCCTTTTCTCCACACCCTCTTCAGTATTTATTATTTGTATTCTTTTTGATCATAGCCATCTGACCAAAACGGGATGCTGTGGTTTTGATTTTCATTTTTCTAACAATTGGCAATGCTGAGCATCTTTTCACATGCCTGCTGGCCATCTGTATGTCTAAGAGAAGTGTCTCTTTTGGTCTTTGCCCATTTTTTGTTTGGGTTGTTTGGTTTTTTGATATTGAATTGTATGAGCTATTTGTATATTTTGGAAGTTAACTCCTTGTTGGTCACAGCATTTAAAAGTATTTTCTCCCTTTTTGTAGGTCGACTTTTCAGTTGGTTGATAGTTTCCTTTGCTGTGCAAAAGCTTTTGTTGATTAATGACCTTAACTTTTTATATCAGTATTTATGCTGGAATTTGTTAAAAACAATTCCTAAGGTGTTTTTAGCTAACAGTGTCTTTAAATTCTTTCTAGTCTACTTTGATGAGAAACTTACGAGAAACTTATTTTCACTACAAAGTAGTGATAATTTTCTTTACAACATTAATTTGAAGATTACAACACCACAAAATGTATTTACAAACTAATTGCAATTCCTCTTCTTTAACTGACAGATTTATTGTTGAAGTTTCTAGTAATATTATGGAGAGATTTTGAATCCAATCAAACGTTTTTAGATCAACTGTTAAATTATGAGAAACACTATTTTAGGGAACTTCTGTTTCTTGTTGGAGCAGTCATCTTGCTGCTGGCTTGGGATGACGGGCAGCAGACACTATGGAGAGGTACAAGTATCTGACCATTGCTGGTTAAAACGTTTACTTTGTCTATAGGACTTAATTTTAGGCTAAGGGTCCAAAATGAATGTCTTGAGTTTCAGAGACAACTGGATTATTTTGTGAAGACAGATTCAGGCCTGCCATCTAGAGTGGTATCCACAGGAACATCAACTGGCTTCTCTGTTACCAACCAGAGCACGTGGCCTCCTTAATCAGTAGAAATTGATCAGAGGCTAGAGGAGACATTCAGGAAAGACTTTACTGCGGCCCCTGCTGCAGGAGGGAGGAGTGAGAAGAAGTCCCCTTGCTGGTTGGGGCTGGGCAGGGGTGCCCGGGGTGGGGGTTAGGGCCAGCTGGATCTTATATTCTTATATTGGGTGAAGGTAGGGCCAGACGGGGTTTAAGTGGTCTGCCTACCCCTTGGTGGTGCTGTGTGGGGTTTTGGTGTTTTTGTATTTTGTTGTTAGTAATTTGCCCCAGCTGAGCATGCTCACTCTTATTTTTAGGCCTTTACGGTTTCTTTGTATTTTGGTGTTTGAGGGGATTTTTGTCCAGGTGCAAGCCCTGCAGCAAAGGGTCCCAGGTGTCTCACTCAGCCTGTCTCTCCTGCACCAACTACCCTCCCCTTGTCCCCTGCCCCCCAGTCCCAGGTGGCTGCACTTGGGCCACACAATTCTCCTTGCATGCACAGAGCCCCAGCTCCCCCATGTGTCATGGCTCCTTGTCCATGGCAGACGGTGGCATCCTCTGCAGCTCTGTTGGAGGAGACTTCTGNTGTCTCACTCAGCCTGTCTCTCCTGCACCAACTACCCTCCCCTTGTCCCCTGCCCCCCAGTCCCAGGTGGCTGCACTTGGGCCACACAATTCTCCTTGCATGCACAGAGCCCCAGCTCCCCCATGTGTCATGGCTCCTTGTCCATGGCAGACGGTGGCATCCTCTGCAGCTCTGTTGGAGGAGACTTCTGAGTGGTCCGGCTTCTCCCTGATCTCCCACTGGGCTTGTCACCTATAGGGACCATGGGCTGCTTGACCAAGCCTCGTTTTCCCCCAAGTAGCCCCAGGTCAGGAGCTCTGACCCTCCCAGGCTTGACCTGGCTGTCCTAAATTCTGAAGGCAGCCAAGGGCCCAGGGTCCACCACAACTCGGGTGGAACGATCTGACCTGTTGAGTGATGACACTAGCTCTCCAAGATTCCCCCAAAGGGCTCCCCTTGCACAAGTCAGTTTGTGATCTCGCTCGTTTAAGGACTGAGTTCTTAGACTCACAGGTGACACTAAGCACAAATATTGCCGCCACCACACAAGCGAATGTTCACAGACAGACTGACCAGGGACAAAGTGAAGCATGCGTGAACTCTAAGCCTCTAAATTCTTAACCTGGAGTCCGTGGACTCCCTGCCAAGGGATCCAAGGAGAGAATTTAAGTTTCTATGAACTTGGGTGGAAAAACTTGACATCCTTATTCTCAGCTGAAGCTCTAATGAAATTTAGTTTCCATTCTATTAGGAATCTTGGCAATAAACTACAGCAGTGTTAGCAGTACCCGCAGCTTTGTACCAAGAGGAATTAAGATACGTCCACGTCTTACAGCAATTGTTGCAGACACTCAGAATAGTGTGCTCATGCACCATTGCTTCGAAACCTAGTGGGCAATGGACCTGACCTCAATCTCATCATTTAATGAGTTAATAAAGAGGTACGTGTCATACCTTATCACAAAGTTATTTTTTATTACATTTTGAGAACTGAATGTCAATGTAATTGGTTTTCTTTTTAGTACTATATATTTTATTTTGTGGACTTGGTCACTATTTTAAGGGATCCATAGGCTTCATCACTCTGCCAGAGAAGTCCCTGGCACACAAAGGCTAAGGACCTTAAGTGTCTAAGGCCCCAGCCCCAGTGGCCTGGGAAGTAGAGGGGGACCATCCAGGGAAGGGAGAGCCAGTAGGAGGAAGAGAGGCCACTCCCTCACTCCCTCCTGGCACTGAGCGGATGCTATGCAGCCTTTCCCATTCTGCTTTGGTACATGTCTAAGGAACACTTATCAACACTTTGAAGATTTTCAGATCTCTAGAAAACAGTTGGAGAACTGTGGATTTAAGGAATGACTTAACGTGGGAACACTAGGGAATTGAGCGGTAGTGTTAAACCATGTGTTGGAGTTACACCTTTGGGGAATAAAATAAAGAGCTCCGTGATGCCTCCTTTGTTCACAGCAGTTGAATACATCATCCATCTAGAACCTTCTCTACCCCTTGCTGTTGGTCCAACACTTCCTAATATGAATGGGCTGCTGCCGTGTCTCCACGCTGGGTTGAGGGGCCTTTCACCCCAGAGGGGCACCACTGGGGAAGCCACAGGGCTCCTGCCCCAACCACCGCTGTCAGGGTACACAGCGACCTACGCAGCTGAGCACACGCTCATGCTGGGCGTGAGGGCTACGCTCAGCCATGGCTGAAGGGATTAACTGCTAGAAAACACTTGCTGCCTTGTTTATGGCTTTTACTTTTAGGCTGAGGATCTGAAATGCAGGCCCTAGACTACAGAAAGATTCACATTGGTGAGTTGTTTGTATTATACATCAGGGTCAAGACAGATCCAAGAGATGGTCCAGCGAGCGGCCCTCGTGGCTTCCTTAACCGGGACAGCTCCGGGGGCCGGCGGCCAGCTCGTCCACACCGGCTGCCCCCTAGAACGCGGCCAGTCCCTGAGAGCAAAGTCCTGCGGGGTGGCGCTTGCCTGAGCTGCTCCCCAGAGCTGAAGATGTGGGCGGCTGTATATCGTGTGGCTTGCTTTTCTTCCTCCGGCCACCACACTTGTAGAGGCACCGGGGACTGGCCAAGCAGGCCTGGGACACAGTCCCATACACCCACACTTCCCGTCAGTGGTCAGGAACCACAGACGTTGTTGTCAGGGCCCTCAGCTCTCCTGGAAACCAGCCCCATGGTGGACAGCATGAGCCCACGCTCCGCTGCCAGGACAGGAGCCCTGGGCGCCCGGGCTCCTGGCAAGGCCCGCACCCACGGAGCCTCAGGGAGGCTCCACCTGGCGGCCCCACGCCCCTACAAGCAACTCTTCAGGCAGAGTTGGCTGTCCACCCCCTAAAGAGGGGCACCGCTGTTACTCCCGAGTGTGAAAGTGGAGAACATGAAATTTCAGAATAGCATGTGTTACATGTGCTGTTTTCTGAATATAAACTTGACTTTTTTTAGGTGTTGCTGTGCATCAGAGGGTTTTTTTCCGTAAGAGCTTTACTAAAATATAATTCACGTGCCATTTAAGTCACCCATTTAAACTGTACAATTCAGTGGTTTTCAGTTGTGCTATATTCAGAGTTGGGCAGCCATCACAATCAATTTTGGAACATTTTCTTAGCTTCCAAGAAATTTGTACCCTTTCGTCTTCACCCCCAGCCCCTCCACACCCCCAGCCCTCAGCAACCACCAACTACTGTCTCTATAGATTGCCTATCATAGATTTTTCATATAAATAAATGAAGCCACACATATGTGGTCTTTTGTGACTGGCTTCTTTCGCTTGATGCTTTCAGGTTTCATTCATATTGTAGAATCATAATTCATTCCTTTTTATTCCCAAATAATACTCCATTGTATAGATATACCATGTTTTGTTTATCCTTCTGTCACTTAGAGGACCTTTAGTTTGTTTCCATTTGGGGGGCTCTTATGAATAATCCCATGAACATTCATGTACAGTTCTTTATGTGGACATGTCTTCACTGAGCTTGGGTGCATACCTAGGCTTGATATTGCTGGGTAATATGGTAAAGGAACTTTTTAAGGAACTGCCAAATTGTTTTCCAAAGTAACTGAACCATTTCACATTCCCATCAGCAATGTATGAGTGTTCCAATTTCTCCATATCCTCATCAACACTTATTTTTTATCTTTTTATTTATTACAAGTGCGTGTAAAGTGTTTTGAGTTGCATTTCCCCAACAACTAATGACACAGAGTGTCTTTCATGTGCTTATTAGCCATTTGTATATTGTCTTTAGAGAAGTGTCCTTCAGATCCTTTGCCCACTTTTAAATTGGGTTGTCTTTTTATTATTGAAAAGCTTGAATTTCTCATGACTATTCAACTGCACTTTAAAACTCAGCCCCAATAGGAATTGGTTAGACGTCTCCAATTTTGTATCTCTCCCCAGGAAACAGAACGCCATTCTGGGAGAATTCCAGCCCCTAAAATTGTGGTTCTTAATCTCTTTTTGGCTCACAGATATCTCTGAGAGTCTGGGAGGAATTATGGATCCTCTCCCTGCATTTAATATCAGGGAGTTCCTGGACCTTCCACTATTCAAGCTTCGCCTTAACTAGTTTCTTTTCATAAGAAGAGTATACACCTACTTCTGATTGGGTTGTCAAATCATTTGAACTTGGCCTTGATGGGCAATGTTAGTTTCCCAAATTCTAGGTTCCCACAGAAAGAGAGTGAACTGTTGTTCAAATGATTAAAACTGCACAGTGGAGAAATAGCTTTTTATAGGAGATTGCTTTTATAGATGCTTGCAGTCCATCATGCCTCTACATTTTCCCTTTTCATCAAGCCAGGCTACAAGAGCTTCACGCTGTCATGTTGGTGACTTTTGAAAACTGGTTCCTCAGTTGCACTCCAGCATTACGCCAACAGCCTGCACTGAAGCCCCCTGTAAGGAAGCTGTACTGATCCTCTTATTATTCAGTTAGAAAAATGCTGTGGCCCACTCCCACTGCTCAGATACACACAGGGTACTTCTCATGAACCCATGGTGTGTTTCGATTTTGTAATAATAAATAATAATTATGTATTTAAGTAATAAATAATAATGTTTTCTCTCTGCTTTGGCCTTTAAGAAGCTCAGAGGTAGTGTTGCTGCCTGCCTCTACCAACCAGGCTGGACTAGCTGTTCCTCTATGACCAGCATTTACGGCCCTCACTTGTCCTTTGCCCCAGTCCCACCATTAGTTCCTTTTAGATGCATTTTTGTACACTATTTCAATCTGTTTCTAGTACAAGTCAACACGTTTCTTTTTCTAATCTTGCCATTCTGCACCTTATGTTGTGCACTTCATGAAGTGCTGTGCTTGACAACTGTTTACTCAGTGTATGTTCTCAAGACAAAGCTGCTTCTGTAGGTATTTTTCCTACCTGTAACTTTTAGGTTTTGGTCTCAAGGGCATTTTGCAAACAGACCACCATCACCTATAGTTTGCCTGGTGTCACACGTCTGTGCATGAAAAGACAGAATTTTTTGCAGCTAAACTGACATAATCGAAATACAGAGCATGGTATTGCTTCTATTCAACAAGATACTTCCATAATTTTTACTGGATCAGGCACTGTTCTAAGTGCTTCACAAACACTATGAGGTAGATACGATTTTTATCTCCCCTACTTTCAGAGAAGGCAATGGCACCCCACTCCAGTACTCTTGCCTGGAAAATCCCGTGGGTGGAGGAGCCTGGTAGGCTGCAGTCCATGGGGTCGCTAAGAGTAGGACACGACTGAGTAACTTCACTTTCACTTTTCACTCTCATGCATTGGAGAAGGAAATGGCAACCCACTCCAGTGTTCTTGCCTGGAGGATCCCAGGGATGGGGGAGCCTGGTGGGCTGCCGTCTATGGGGTCGCACAGTCAGACACGACTGAAGTGACTTAGCAGTAGCAGTTAGAGAAAAGAAAACTAAGGCCTTGAGAGGTTATTAATTTGCTCAAGGTCACGAGGCTAGTAAGTGGCAGAGCAAGGATTCGGAACAGGGCTGTGTGCCTGCAGAGGCCACACTCGCTACCCCCAGGCACTGTTAGAAAACCAAGCCACTTAAATCCTTCCTGGCACATGGGAACAACGACACCCACTGCCTCCTAGACTTGTTGAAATCAAAAGAGGCTCCATGGAAAGGTCATGTCCAACCCGTAGTGGGAATTCATCTTTGTCTTCTTCAGCTAAAATCTGCATAGAAATCCAGACACAACTTCACTAGGATCCAGGCCAAGAAGAATAACTCACCCAAGAAAATGTCATCTGAAAACCCACAACCAGACGACAACACCCTTATCTTTTCAGCTAATTCGGGCACCCCACTCACTGGGAGGTTTTGTAAAATGTATATGAAGAAACTAACTCAAATTTAATTTTGACACATTTTAATATTTGGCATATCTTTTTGAAGAATAAAGTTAAGAGATTAAATTACAATTAAATGTTCTGACAAATTCAATCAGTTAACGACTTCAACTTAAAATAACACAGTACTGTATAAATTTAAGAAAATACATAGCACCTCATGACTCCTTATTTCCAGCAACTACAGTCTGCCATTGTTTCTCCGAGTCAACAGGTAGTATGAATATTCCATAAGCTTGGGACAGTCTTAAGTCTCAGAATCCCCTCATAATAGTCCACACTGGTACAGTATTTTCAGTCTACAAAGCCCTTTCAGAAATATCTTTTCAGTAAATCCACTAAACCCCCAGAAGTATGATCCATTTTACAATAAAACTAGAATGATGGTGATTTTCATCTACCTAGTGCTTGCTTAGTATGTACTCTGTTAGGCAACCTGCGGACTGAGGGCAGCCCCTGCTTTTGAGGAGGTTTCAGTTCAGTGGGAGACACAGAAACTGAAGAGGAGGCACAGGGCGGTTTGAGCTTGGAGAGATGCACACAGAGGGCCGTGAGAAACAAGGAGGCCGCTTCCCTGCGACGTGTGTGGGAAAGCTTTGCCAAGCAAGGCACTGGGGCATGGGGCACGAGGTATGTGGGAAGAGGGGCTGGCTGAAGGGTTGGCGGCATGTACGAAGGAAAAAACTGTGGCATCTGAGGAAAGACATGTATTCCCTGGTTTCTGAACTGCTTGAGCAGCTCCAGGTGCTGGGCTTGTGTGGAGAGGTGAGGGCCCCATCAGACAGCAAAGTCCCTCCCCTCAAGGAGCTTAATTCTAAAGGCAGAAGTGACAGTAAAAACACAAATCAAGTGACAAAAGGACTGCAGAGTGCTGAGTACTATGAAGGCAAGAACTCTGGGCAGGGAGCAAGAGAAACTGGGAGAAGTGGATTTTGGAGACGGCAGTCAGGGAGGATTTGGAGAAAGCACCTATCATGGGTGAAAGAATGGGACTCCAGGTAAACAGCACGTGCAACGACCTGCACGGGTTAGGGCTGGCAGCGCTCAAAACACAGAAAGGAGGCCAGGGAGGCTGGAGCACAGGGAAGGACGGTGATGGAGTGGGTGACGGAGGTGGCGTGGAGTATCACGGGTCTTACGGGAGGTGACAGGCAACTCCCATTTAAGCAGTGGAATACGAAGCCTCTGTAGGATTGGAAGGGAGGTAGCAGGGACACCGTTTAATTTACATTTCTAGAGGATAACTTAGGAGGCATTATGGAGAATGAATTATTGAGTCAGGAGCAGGAGTAATAGCAATTAGGAGGCTACTGCTGGAATCTAGGTGGGAGACTGGGTGGCAGGCATGAGGAGAGAAATGAGTGGGTCGGAGACAGTAGGCAGAATTGACAGGACCTCCCAAAGGCTTGGATTCGGAGATGTGGGTAAGGAAGGAATTAAGGAATAACTCCTAGCAACTGGCACACATGATGCCACCCTGACATGGAATCTGAGCAACAGGGAGATTCAAGAGCTCTTGGAAATCTTCAGCCTAAGGTTCTTATCAGACATTGAAGTGGAGATATTCTAAGGCACGAGCTCTGGGGAGAGGTCAAAGGGGTCACTGGCCTACAGACAGAATTAAAAACTTACAAGTTGAATGCAACAGTTTAGGGAAAAAGCATGTTGAGTGAGAAAACTCCCACTGAAGTCCTAGCGGGGTCCTTTAGTAGAGGAAAATTCAGAAAAGTATAATTCAGAAGACTATAAGACGGAATGAATAGGAGTGTCAGGTCAGAGAAACCAAGAGGCGGTGATGGGGAGACCAAGCATGTGACATGATGCTCAGAACTGACAAAGTCACTGGCGGCCTCCAGGCCAGGAGAGCAGTTTCATGGCGGGGAGGCAGGTGGGGTTAGAGAGGATTAAGTTAAGAAAATAATGGGATGCATCTATTATCTTTGACAAAGAAAGCAAGAAAATACAATGGAGAAAAGATAGCCTCTTCAGTAAGTGGTGCTGGGAAAACTGGACAGCTACATGCAAAAGAATGAAATTAGATACGCTCATTTAACATGCTAGTAAAGTTGTGTTCAAAATTCTTCAAGCGAAGCTTCAACAGTACATGAATCGAGAACTTCCAGATGTACAAGCTGAANTAACTCCTAGCAACTGGCACACATGATGCCACCCTGACATGGAATCTGAGCAACAGGGAGATTCAAGAGCTCTTGGAAATCTTCAGCCTAAGGTTCTTATCAGACATTGAAGTGGAGATATTCTAAGGCACGAGCTCTGGGGAGAGGTCAAAGGGGTCACTGGCCTACAGACAGAATTAAAAACTTACAAGTTGAATGCAACAGTTTAGGGAAAAAGCATGTTGAGTGAGAAAACTCCCACTGAAGTCCTAGCGGGGTCCTTTAGTAGAGGAAAATTCAGAAAAGTATAATTCAGAAGACTATAAGACGGAATGAATAGGAGTGTCAGGTCAGAGAAACCAAGAGGCGGTGATGGGGAGACCAAGCATGTGACATGATGCTCAGAACTGACAAAGTCACTGGCGGCCTCCAGGCCAGGAGAGCAGTTTCATGGCGGGGAGGCAGGTGGGGTTAGAGAGGATTAAGTTAAGAAAATAATGGGATGCATCTATTATCTTTGACAAAGAAAGCAAGAAAATACAATGGAGAAAAGATAGCCTCTTCAGTAAGTGGTGCTGGGAAAACTGGACAGCTACATGCAAAAGAATGAAATTAGATACGCTCATTTAACATGCTAGTAAAGTTGTGTTCAAAATTCTTCAAGCGAAGCTTCAACAGTACATGAATCGAGAACTTCCAGATGTACAAGCTGAATTTAGAAAAGGCAGAGGAACCAGAGATCAAATTGCCAATATCTGCTGGATCATAGAAAAAGCAAGAGAATTCCAGAAAAACATCTACTTTTGCTTCACTGACTATGCTAAAGCCTTAGATGTCTGGATTACAACAAACTGGAAAATTCTTCACGAGATGGGACTAACAGATCACCTTATCTGCCTCCTGAGAAACCTGCATGCAGGTCAAGGAGTTAGAATCAGACATGGAACAACGGACTGGTTCCAAACTGGGAAAGGAGTACATCAAGGCTGTATACTGTCACCCTGCTTATTTAACTGATATGCAGAATACATCATGTGAAATGCCAGGTGGGATGAAGCACAAGCTGGAATCAAAATTTCCAGGAGAAATATCAACAACCTCAGATATACAGATGGTACCACTCTAATGGCAGGAGGTAAAGAGGCACTAACAAGCTTCCTGATGAGAGTCAAAGAGGAGTGAAAAAGCTGGCTTAAAACTCAACATTCAAAAAATGAAGTTCATGGCATCCAGTCCCATCACTTCATGGTGAATAGATGAGGAAACGGTGGAAACAGTGACAAACTTTATTTTCTTGGGCTCCAAAACCACTGTAGATGATGACGCAGTCATGAAATTAAGAGATGCTTGCTCCTCGGAAGAAAAGCTATGACAAACTTAGACAGCATATTAAAAAGCAGAAACATCACTTTGCTGACAAATGTCCATAAAGTCAAAGCTATATGGATGTGAGAACTGGACCATAAAGAAGGCTGAGCACTGAAGAACTGATGCTTTTGAATTGTTGTGCTGGAGAACTCTTGGGAGTCCCCTGGACAGCAAAGAGACCAAACCAGTCAACCCTAAGGGAAATCAACCCTGAATATTCATTGGAAGCACTGATGCTGAAGCTCCAATACTTTGGCAACCTGATGCGAACAGGTTCCAATGGCAACCTCATTGGAAAAGACGTCAACAATGGGAAAGACTGAGGACAGAAAGAGAAGGGAGAAACAGAGGATAAGATGGTTGGATGGCATCACTGACTCAATGGACACGAATCTGAGCAAATTCTGGGAGATAGTTAAAGACAGGGAAGCCTGGCATGCTGTAGTCTATGGGGTCACAAAAAGTCGGACACGACTTAAAGTCTCTGCACAACAATAACATAATACTTCCTAATACCATATACAAAAATAAACTCAAAATGGATTAATGACCTAAATATAAGGCCAGAAACTATAAAACTCTTAGAGGAAAACATGGGCAGAACACTCTTTGACATAAATCGCAGCAATATCCTTTTTGACCTAGAGTAATAGAAATAAAAATAAACAAGTGGGTCCTAATTAAACGTAAAAGCTTTTGCACAGCAAAGGAAACTATAAACACGATGAAAAAAACCACCCTCAGAATGGGAGAAAATAATCGCAAGTGAAAACAACTGACAAAGGATTAATCTCCAAAATCTACAGGCAGCTCATGCAGCTCAATAACAGAAAAAACAAACAACTCAATGAAAAAAATGGGCAGAAGACCCAGACAGACATTTCTGCACAGAAGACACACAGATGGCCAACAAATACATGAAAAGAGGACCAACACCACTCATTACTAGAGAAATGCAAATCAAAACCACAGTGAAGTTATCACCTCACCCTGGTCAGAGTGGCCATCATCAAAACAGTCTACAAACCATAAATGCTGGAGAGGTTGTGGAGAAAAGAACACGCGTGCCCTGTTGGTGGGAATGCAAACTGATACAGTCACTGTGGAGAACAGTATGGGGATTCCTTTAAAAACCAGGAATAAAACTACCACGCATGTATGCGTGCAAAGTCACTTCAGTCGTGTCCAACTCTTCGCAACCCTGTGGACTGTAGCCTGCCAGGCTCCTCTGTCCATGGGGATTCTCCAGGCAAGAGTACAGGAGTGGGTTGCCATGGTCGCCTCCAGGGGATCTTCCTTACCCAGGCATCAATCCCACATCTCTTATACCTCCTGCACTGGCAGGCAGGTTCTTTACAACTAGCACCACCTGGGAAGCCCCAACTATCATATGACCCAGCAATCCCACTACCTGGGCATATACCCTGAGGAGACCATAACTGAAAAAGATACAGGTACCCCAGTGTTCACTGCAGCACTATTTACAATAGCTAGATAGGATAAGGAGCCAATCTAGATGTCCACTGACAGATGAATGGATAAAGAAGTTGTGGTACATATAAACAATGGAATACTACACAGCCATAAAAGGAACACATTTGAGTCAGTTGCAGTGAGGTAGATGAATCTATAGCCTGCTATACAGAGTGAAGTCAGTCAGAAAGAGAAAAACAAACACAGTATATTAACACATACATATGGAACTAGAAAAATGGTGCTGATGAATCCTTTTGCAGGACAGGAACAGAGACACAGATGAAGAGAATGGCCTTGCAGACACAGTTTGGGGCAGGAGCGGGTAGGATGACTTGAGAGTAGCACTGAAACATATACATAACCAGGTATGAAATAGGAGGCTAATGGGAAGCTGCTGTGTAACACAGGGAGCTCAACTCTGTACTCTGGGACAGCCTAGAGGGGTGCGATGAAGATGGGGAACGGGAGAGAGGTTCAAGAGGGAGGGGACATATGTAGACTTATGGCTGACTCACTTTGTTGTCTAGCAGAAACCAACACAACCCTTTGAAGCCATTATCCTCCAATTAAAAATAAATTAAAAAAAAAAACAGTGGCAACAGTCACTGCAGACAATTCTCACCAGAGACATCTGTGTGAAGAGGAGTAAGTGTGTGGAGCAGTAGGGAGGATGTGGAACTGAGGTTTTGTTTTGCTTTAAAGAAAGGAGAAATAACAGGATATTTGCTTGCTGACAGGAAAGATTCAGAGAGAGGGCTGGATCATAGGAGCCCCATCTTGGGCGACAAGAGCCCTCCACCTCGCCCTCTAGTCTCTGGTTGCACATCCCAGCTCCTCTGCTGGACCTAACCACACGATGCTCATGTGCTGGTATCCTTCAGGCCCCAAGTCCTGCCTTCTCTCTCCTTGCCCTCCTCCTCCAGATCTCCACAGCTTCAAATGCCCCTGCACCTGGACATCTTTGTTTCCCCTTCAAACATCTCCTCAGAAATGCAGATGCCGAGATTTCTACTGAGTGTCCCCAGGCTCCCACGCTGGTCCAGTCCCAGGCCCTGCTCCCACCTCTTTCCCACATCTGTCTTTTGAATAGGAGAGGGCTTCCTGTCAAACTTCTCCAGCCCCTTCACATAATTCTGCCTAGCCTCACACATTACCAGCCCAACTGGCTAATGAGGAGCAAAACCAGTACAAAACCCAGCAAAATCTGGATCACTCTGCGATCCATGCTTCCACTACATACACTGCTCCCAAAGGAAGTTCCTAGTTACTTTATTTCCAACATGTATCATAAAATCTTTAGTTAGTCTACAGCTATTACATTTAAGTCAGCAAGAGAAAGTACTACTTTATGATAATAAATATTAATGGGAGAAAAAAGTCTAGCAAAGTGGTTTATTTACATGTTATTGCTGGAAAAAGTCCTTTAAACAAGACAGTGCAGAGAAAACACCTCAGAGCTAAGTGTCAGCCTCTCAGATTCCTCACGGCAGCTTTAGTGCATCTCATTTTTGTGGCTTCTAAACAGTCACATGTTCAGGTTTTCAAAGAGCTGCTACTTCATGATGACAGTAACTCCTCAGTGTTTATTTTTATTTCCCAGTTTGTGGTTTTTAAGAGGCTACTTCAGGACTGTGAATTGTTTCACTGTCTTTTCACTTTCTCGCTTTAGTTCTTCGATGTGGGCATCTAGGCGCTCTAGAATGTGATGAGACCTCAGCTCTTCCTCTTCCAAAAATCTTGTGGCTATTGAACCAAGAGGAGACAGGGGCAAGGGGCACTGGAAGAGAAACGAATTTTGACATATGTAAGTCGAACAGTATGTTTCTAAGACACAGTATTCATGATATTTTCTAACTACCAGCATCAAAAGGGGAATGTTTTCCTCTGACAAGATATTGTCTTTATCCTAATGATAGTTAAAAAAAAAAAAAAAGAGTTCCACAAAAATTAACACAGATCTCTTCCTTTCTGACACAGTTATGTAAGTGTGAAGTGGCATATAAATATATTAGTTACCCACTTGAAGACTTTCAGAGCCTTCTATACACTAGAAGAGATATACTTAATGCCTATTTCAAACTCACTTATAAAAATCTGAATGTTACTTTTCAAAGCATAGAATATCTACCTGTAATAAATTAGATACCAGTTAAAAATCAATATTTTTCTTCCTCCAAAATTTGGGTCTACAGCCCCTTGTCTGAAAACACTGGTTTCAGAACTGAGATGATCCTTATCTGCAGTACTTTCTATAACGTCATCTCAAACACTGAATTGATGGAACATTGAAACACTGTTCTTATGGGAAACACAAACACATACATACAAACTTCACATAGATTATAATCCCAACTCCTAAAAATAACTCACCAGGTAGATTCTGTTTGCTTTATTTCACAAAAAACAAGGTTCACAGTGTTTAGTGACTTGCCTGAGGCCACCCCATTAATGGGTGCCAAAGGTGGGGTTCAAACCCTGTTCAAGCCCAGCATCTGAGCTTCGTGCACTGTACTGCCCCTGAGTGGCTCTATCTTCTGGGCCTCTCAGCACAAGAGCTGAAACAAGAGGGTAACATACCACCTTGGCTGACCTTAGCTGTAAACGTGCAAGTCCAGTGACGCACATTTTGTCCAGCTCTGCCTTGTTCATGAATAACTGTGGAAGTGCTTATGAATTCTGCTTACAGGTAATAGTTTAGCAAGTAGATGAATTCACAAATATAGAATACATGACCTATGATGAGTCTGAGATAACATCCCATCATCAAACATATTGGTATTTCTGACATAAAATGTTAAGTGGGATCAATCAACATTTTATCACATCATATCAGTTTAGGCCAGGTCAGGTTTTAGTGCCAAACTTAGAAAGAAAGTTAGTCATCAGGTCTTTTTTGGATTTCAGAATTACATATACAGTACATTTATTTCAACAACTAAAAGAGAGCTCCTATGGACTTGTTGGCACATTAAAAAGTCAAAAATACTGAACTTTCACAGATACAGGACCATCAGGGTGATGAAAATGAATGGCCAGAGGTGAGTGCTTCAGCACAGAAGGCAAAAACAAGGGTGGAGAGGAGTCCTCACATCTGCTGCAGGAACAAGGGGCAGCGTCTGCCACTAGGGCCCCGTGGGGCGGCCCAGTCTGTGGTCTGTAACAGACACATCAGCTGCCATTACTTCCTTTGCCTCGATCCACTCTTTCCCTTTCCAGCCATTCCTTTTCTCTTTCACCACTGTCTACGCCCCAGGACTATCTTGGCAGGCAGAGATACTCTTTGAACCAATCATTTCCAATACAAAGGCGACCCTCTCTGAAAAAGGCAGGAAGGGAATTTTCCATTTTGGCTAAAAATAAATGAATCCCTATAACTTATATTTAATAAGACACATTTTGAAAAGTACTCATGGCTGAAGTCTTCACAAGCAAAATCTTAGGAGAGAAATACATGAGAATAACAAAGGGTCCTTAAGAGAAAGAACCAGTAAGGAGACAAAAAGAAAGGAAAAAGAAAAAACCCTCCGCTTTTAAATTTAAAAAAATCAACTAAACATACTTAATAAACTAGTAAGATCAAAAAGTTTCCATACCGAAGATGTAAAGTCTTCTGGGTCATTTATACTCTCAGAGATAGTGTCAGAAAAGTTGGCTTCGTTTGTATCTAGCACTGAAGGCAGAGAGTTAGTTTTGCACAGAAAGTTAGATGGCAGAGAGACAGTGGAGCAGCAAGAGCTGATCTGATAGCTCGGGGGGCTGAAGCCCCTGGACAGGGACACAGGCTCTATGCTATCCGACGCTTGTCCTTGCGGAGAATGAAGACCTGCTTTGTAGGGCTCAGCCTTCATCCCATCATGCCTGTGCTGGCCATGGGCTGAACTGGATAGCAGATTAGAAAATAAAGCAGATAAACATTGCAGCAATTTTCCTCCTTTAAAGAAACAGACTTATTGTTGGAAGTTCAATAAAAATATAGAACCAGACTAAGGAGAAGGCTATAATTTACAAAATCAGAAGCCCATTCAGACCAGGCATTCTTTCATCACCCTGGCCCCAGATACCCAATCCCATGACCACGCCACTGCCCCCAGACTTACACAACAGCAAGGAAGACATGTAAGCTGCCTGAGCGCCCTAGCGGGGTTGGCGGTAGGTAGGACAGGGGGAAGTGCTGTGCAGAGGGAAGCCCCTTATTTTTACCTGGGGTGAGCTGGGAGTGGCAGAGGGTGTCAGCAAAGGTTCCTGACAGGAAAACATGTAAGAGCTGAAGCCAGGTGGTTTTTCATTGAATGCTGATGTTTTAGGTAACAATCTATTATTAGTTCATCAAAAATCCAAAAGAGGCTTTTTATAAAAAGCTAACTTCCACGTCTTATGGGACAAGTGAAGCTAGAAAGGTGGGAAGCAGCATGACAAAACTCAGGGGAATTAGGCTGTTATTCCCACCTACATCTAGAAGTTTACATGAAAATAATATATAAACCCCTGCATTTTTTAACCTAACAGCTTTACTTGTACACACTGTACTTCAGAATTAAACATAGGGTCCTTTGATAAGGATTTAATTTCTATAAATTGGAAATTATGCTCAAAGGAATGAGCATTACATAATAAAGATACATATTTTAAATAAACCAGGAAGAAAATTTACTTGAACTCTGTATTCTTGAACTCAGGTACTCTGCTGTGTGTTGGTTTAAAGATTCTGTCCCGGTTTTTTTTGCATATCTGAGTAGAAATCTCCAGCTGACCTTTGGTATCCATCAGATCTTTCTGTAGTTGTTGATTTTCAGATACTAATTTATTTAATGCCTCAATATAATTTTCCTGGAGGTCTGCTAGTGAAATCTCTTTTGCCTAATAAAAAAGAACAGAGGCGCTTAATTTGTAAAAGGATACTTGTGATCTGTGACATTGCTGGTGGAAAACTACTTTTAGCTGTGACTAGTTAATCTATGGTTTTACTTAGGAAAAAGTATAGATCTGGTTTTGGCACTTAAAAAAAAAAAAGGATGTATTTCTTACAGTTAACGGGGTAGGGACACAATGGGCTTCCCTGATATGTGAAGGAATATCCAAGGAGCTGGAGGAAGGCTGGAACTAGGATGGAAGAAAGCTACAAATGAGAATCACATAAGACAAAAAGAAAGAAAACAGTACCCATGAATTCTTTTTTAAGAAAAGAGAAAGTTGAGCTTAGTGAAATAAATCAGACACAGAAATACAAAGACTATGTTATCACTTATATGTGGAAACCAAAAAATAAATGGATATTACAAAAAAGAAACAGACTCACAGACACAGAGAATGGTTACCAATGGGGAGAGGGAAGGGGGGTGCAGCTAGACAGGGGAAGGGGATTAAGAGGCACAAACTACTATGTATAAAATAAATAAGCTACAAGGATATATTACACAACAGACAATATAGCCATTATTTTACAATAACTTTAAACAGTATAATCAATAAAAATACTGAATAACTACATTGTACACTTTGATATAATATTGTAACTATGCAATTATACAACTATCAGTTCAGTTCAGCTGCTCAGTCGTGTCCAACTCTTTGCGACCCCATGAATTGCAGCATGCCAGGCCTCCCTGTCCATCACCAACTTCTGGAGTTCACTCAGACTCACGTTCATCGAGTCTGTGATGCCATCCAACCATCTCATCCTCTGTCGTCCCCTTCTCCTCCTGCCCCCAATCCCTCCNCTCTTTTGTTGACCATGATGGCTACTCCATTTCTTCTAAGGGATTCTTCCCATAGTAGTAGATATAATGGTCATCTGAGTTAAATTCATCCATTCTGGTCTATTTTAGTTCATTGATTCCTAAAATGTTAATGTTCACTCTTGCCATCTCCTGTTTGATCACTTCAAATTTGCCTTGATTCATGGACCTAACATTCCGGGTTCCTATGCAATATTGCTCTTTATAGCATTGGACTTTCCTTTCATCACCAGCCACATCCACAAATAGGTGCTGTTTTTGCTTTGGTTCCGTCTCTTCATTCTTTCTGGAGTTATTTCCCCACTGATCTCCAGTAGCATATTGAACACCTACTGACCCAGGGAGTTCATCTTTCAGTGCCCTATCTTTTTGCCTTTTCATGCTGTTCATGGGGTTCTNCCAGCCACATCCACAAATAGGTGCTGTTTTTGCTTTGGTTCCGTCTCTTCATTCTTTCTGGAGTTATTTCCCCACTGATCTCCAGTAGCATATTGAACACCTACTGACCCAGGGAGTTCATCTTTCAGTGCCCTATCTTTTTGCCTTTTCATGCTGTTCATGGGGTTCTCAAGGTGAGAATACTGAAGTGGTTTACCATTCCCTTCTCCAATGGAACACGTTTTGTTAGAACTTTCCATCACGACCCATCCATGTTGGGTGGCCCTACATAGCATGGCTCATAGTTTCATCAAGTTAGACGAGACTGTGGTCCATGTGATCAGTTTGGTTAGTTTTCTGTGATTATGGCTTTCAGTCTGTCTGCCCTCTGATGGATAAGAGGCTTATGGAAGCTTCCTGATGGGAGAGACTGACTGAGGGGGAAACTGGGTCTTGGTCTGATGGGCGGGGCCATGTTCAGTAAATCTTTAATCCAATTTTCTGATGATGGGCAGGGAGGGGACTGTGTTTCCTCCCTGTTCTTTGACCTCAGGGCAAACTATGGCTGAGGTAACGAAGATAATGGTGACCTCCTTCAAAAAGTTCCATGCACACACTGCTGCAATCAGTGCCTCTGACTCTGTAGCAGGCCACCGCTGACCCATGCCTCTGCCAGAGACTCTTGTACACTCACAGGCAAGTCTGGGTCAGTCTCTTGTGGGGTCACTGCTCCCTTCTCCTGGGTCCTGGTGCACACAAGGTTCTGTCTGTGCCCTCCAAGAGTCCATGTCCCAGTCCTGTGTAAGTTCTGGCTGTTCTATGGTAGGGTTAATGGTGACCTCCTCCAAGAGGGCTTATACCATACCCAGGTCTACTGCACTCAGAACCCCTGCCTCTGCGGCAGGCCACTGTTGACCCATACCTCTGCAGGAGACACTCAAACACAGTTCTGGCTCAGTCTCTGTGGGGTTTCTGGGTCCCAGTGGCACAAGGTTTGTTTGAGCTCTCCGAGTCTCTGAACGGTGTGGGGTTTGATTCTAAAGGTGATTGTGCCCCTCCTACCATCTTGCTAGGGCTTATTCTTTGCCCTTGTACGTGGAGTATCTTTTTGGTGGGAGCCAACATTCTTCTGTTGATCACTGTTCAGCAGCAAGTCGTAATTTTGGAGTTCTCGCAGAAGATAAGCACACGTCCTTACCAGCTACTAATCATGATTTATCTTACCAAAGAAGGTAGACCTCCCAGGAAACATAAGACTGTAATTCCTTTCACCTTTGGAGTTTCAACAAGGGTACAAATTAACAGGAGACAGAGAGAAGAGTCGCTAAGTCATGTCTGACTCTGCAACCCCATGGACTGTAGCCTGCCAGGCTCCTCTGTCCATTGGATCATCCTGGCAAGAATAATGGCGTGGGTTGTCATTTCCTTCTCCCGAGGATCTTCTCAACCCAAGGGATTGAACCCAAGTCTCTTGCATTGGTAGGTGGATTCTTTACCACTGCACCACCTGGGAAGCCCATACAGATTGACAAAAGGATTTCTAACTTTCTAAACATCAGAGTTTCTTGATTAGGGGACCCAAACTGAAGGTAGAAAAAAATAACCATACATTACTATCTAATATCCTAAAATTTTAACTCAGAAATTAAAACTAAGAAAACCTACAATATGATCAAGCACAAAATTATGAATATGTAATATTAAAATCATGCTTAATGCCAAACCACCCTGTGGCTAAGACTAACAATATTTAAGGTTATACCTTATAGTCTCTACTGTGTGTTGAGTATCAGTTGCCTTTAATTTTGCTTGCAGCTTCTCCTTTTGTATTCTTGCATCATGGATAAAATTTTCTTGAGTCTGAAGAGCTGCCTTCAATCCTCTCTTTTCTTCTTGCAGAACCTGTAAAAATACTCAGAAAAAAAGTCAGATGTTATTACAGTTTTTCTGTTTCACGAGAAAAGGAACCCAGGAGTCAAACTGTAAATTATATAACAGATACAATATTAATAGGCCCAATATCAATATCTGACCCATTGGCTACAGAGTAGGCAAGAAACTGCAGATTTTGGAACCCAGTTCCACGTTAATTAGTTTCTCTTAAAACAGACATACACACATTTCCTCAGTTACAGTATATAAAAATTTAAAAATATACCTCTAGTAGTTTTTCAGATTCCCTCAATTTCTCTTCTTTCTGCCGCTGCTCTTGCATAATAGTCATATTGGTTCCAACCAAGTCATTGACTCTCATGGTGAGGCGCTCTATTTCCAACTCATTGGCACAGATAGTATCATTGGCCCGCTCCAGCTTACTGCTCAGGTGCTGAATTTCAGACTGGCTGGACAGTTCCACAGACTCTAATTTTTGTTTCCGATTGGCAAGCTGAGCCTAAAAATACACAAATCGCCAATTGGTAAAAGAATAATCAACGAACAAGGAAGACTAAAATGAAACTGAACTTTACCTCCATAAAAACATACAGCAATAGATCATTAAAAATATGTAATTCATTCACCAGTCCAGTCAAAAAATGAACAAATATTTAAGCAGACATTTCTCCAAAGAAGACATACACATGGCCAATAAACACATGAAAAGATGCTCACATCACTCATTATTAGAGAAACACAAATCAAAACTACAATGCGGTATCACTTCATACCCATCAGAATTGTCATCAGCACAAAAAACTACAAACAGTAAGTGCTCGAGAGGATGTAGAGAAAATAGAACCCTGCTGCACTGCTGGTGGGAACGTGAACTGGTACTGCCACTACAGCATGGAGATTCACAACAAACTGGGAATAAAATCACCATGTGGTGGTGGTTTAGTCGCTAAGTCATGTCTGGCTCTTGCGTTCCCATGGACTGTAGCCCATGGGGCTAGAATATTAGAATGGGTGCCATTTTCTTCTACAGGCAATATTCCCAATCCAGCGATTGAACCCACGTCCCTTGCATAGAAGGTGGTCTCCTGAATTGCAGGCAGATTCTTTATCACTTACCCACTAGGGAAGCCCCCAAACTACAATATGACCCAGCAATCCTACTACTGGGCATATACCCTGAGAAAGCCACAATTCAAAACAACACATGTACCCCAAGGTTCATCACAGCACTATTTACAATAGCCAGGACATGGAAGGAACCTAGATGTCCATCAACAAATGAATGGATAAGGAAGTTGTGGTACAGAGGAATATACTCAGTCATAAAAAGGAATAAATTTGAGTCAGTTGTAGGGAGGCAGATGAACCTGCTGCTGCTGCTGCTGCTAAGTCACTTCAGTCACGTCCGACTCTGGGCGACCCCAGAGACGGCAGCCCACCAGGCTCCCCCGTCCCTGGGATTCTCCAGGCAAGAACACTGGAGTGGGTTGCCATTTCCTTCTCCAATGCATGAAAGTGAAAAGTGAAAGTGAAGTCACTCAGTCGTGTCCAACTCTTAGTAACCCCATGGACTGCAGCCTACCAGGCTCCTCCATTCATGGGATTTTCCAGGCAAGGGTACTGGAGTCGGGTACCATTGCCTTCTCCATAGATGAACCTAGATCCTCTTATATAGAGTGAAGTAAGTCAGAAAGAAAAAAACAAGTATTATATATTAACACATATATATGGAATCCAGAAAAATGGTACTGATGAACCTAGTAGAGAACAGACTTGACACAGCGGGGGAAGGTGAGAGTGAGATGAATTGAGCAAGTACCACTGACACACATACACTACCATGTGTAAAACAGACAGTTAGTGGAAAGTCGCTATATAACACAGGGAGCACAGTCTGGTGCTCTGTGATGACCTAGAGGGGTGGGATACGGGGAGGGGAGGAAGGCTCAAATAAAATTATGACTGATTCACACTGTTGTATGGCAGAAACTGTTGCAACATTGTAAAGCAATTTTCACCAATTTAAAAAAAAACTGTATAAATCTAGAAATAAAAATAAAGTAGTTGCAGTACATATATACAATGGAATATTCAGCTCAGTCCAGTTCAGTCGCTCAGTCGTGTCCGACTCTTTGCAATCCCATGAATCACAGCACGCCAGGCCTCCCTGTCCATCACCAACTCCCGGAATATTACTCAGCCATAAAAAGGAATGAATTTGAGTAGTTTTAGTGAGGTAGATGAACTTAGAGCCTATTATAAGCCAGTGAAGTAAGCCAGAAAGAAAAACAAATATCATATATTAATGCATCTATATGGAATCTAGAAAAATAGTACTGATAAACCTACTTACAGAGAAATGGAAATGCAGATGCAAAGAACAAACTGGTAGACGTGGCGTGGGAAGGAGAGGATAGGATGAACTGAGAAAGTAGCACTGACATATATACACTATCATGTGTAAAGCAGGTAACCTTCCTAGTGGGAAGCTGCTGTGTACACAGGGAGCCCAGGCCGGCATTCTATGACAACTTAGAGGGGTGGAATGTGGCAGGTAGGGAGGCTCAAGAGAGAGGTGATATATATATAATTATGACTGATTCACACTGATGTACTACAGAGACCACCACAACATTGTAAAGCAACTGTTCTCCAATTTAAAAATATATATATACATACATATATATGTGTATATATAATATATTCATAATAGAAAAAAAAAAAAACTCCATGATAAAAACTAGGAATAGAGAGGAACTTTCTCAACTTGACAGACTTTCTACAGAAACCATACAGCTAACATTATACTTAATGTTGGGACACTTGACACTTTCCCACAAAGATCTGATATAAGGCAACAATCTATCCTCACATCACTCCTTTTCAACCATCACAGTGGATGTCCTAGTTAATGCAGTAAGAAAAGGAAATAAAAGGTATACAGATCAGGAAAGAAGTCATAAAACTACCTTTATCCACAGATGATGTGATCATCTATGTAGAAAATCTGAAAGAATCAACCAAAAAAGAAAAAAGATCCCTAAGTTAATAGTCAACTATAGCAAGGTTGCAAGATATAAAGTTAATATATAAAAGTTAACCATTTTCCTATATGCCAAAAGTAAACATGTGGGATTTAAATTAAAAACAAAACACAGGACTTTCCCAGTAGTCCAGTGGTTAAGAATCTGCCTTGCAATGCAAAGGACACAGGTTCAATCCCCGGTCAGGCAGCCAAGATCCCACATGCCTTGGAGCAACTAAGCCCGTGCACCACAACTACAGAAGCCGATAAGATGCTTGCAACTAAGACCCATTGCAGATAACTGAATAAAATAAAAATTAAAAAACAAAAAACCACAGCACTATTTACATTAACACCTAAAGAAGTTACTTAAGTATAAATCTAAAAAAATATGTACAGGATCTATAAAAGAAGAACTACAGATCTCTGATGATCGATATCAAAGAATAAATGAAGAGATATTCCATGTTCATGGAAAGGAAGAATCAATACTGTCAAAATGTCAGTTCTTCCCAATATTATCTATGAATTCAATACAATCCCAATCAAAATATCAGCAAGTTATCAATATTTTGTGAATATCAACAAAACTGATTCTAAAGTTTATAGGGAGAGGCAAAGAATCAGAATAGCCAATACAATATCAAAAGAGAAGAACAAAGCTGGCTGTCTGATGTTACCTAACTTCAAGATTTACGATAAAGCTATAGTAATCAACAGTGTAGTATCAGCAAGAGACTAGACAAAGAGATTAGGGAACAGAATACAGAGCCCAGAAATTGACCTTTATAAATACAGTCAACTGATCTTTGATAAAAGAGCAAAGGTAATAAGATGGAGCAAAGATAGTCTCTTCGACAAATGGTGCTGGAATAACTGGACATCCATAAGCAAGGGGAAAAAATGACATGTCTAACAAAGGCTTTACACTCTCCACAAAAATTAATTAAAATGGATCACAGACCTAAATGTAAAATGCAAAACTTACAAAACTCTTGGAAGATAATATAGGAGAAAATGTAGCTAACTTTGGGTATAGTGGTATCTTTGTAAATACAACACCAAAGACATGATCCCCAAAAGCAATAACTGATAAACTAAAATTCATCAATTTAAAACTTTTGTTCTGTAAAAGAAAATGTCAAGAGAATGAGAAGACAAGTCACTTTAGCAACTGTCTCATGGACCTGTAGTACCCAATTCCTACAGATGTGGATGATTTTTTAGGCTTTGTATCCCAGCTATACTATTTGCTTTTGTTTTTTTTTTTATACCAGTTTTTAGCTCCCAACTTTCTAGTTTTTCACAAGTTTAATTCCAGCATCCTGAAAGGTACTTCATCTTCACACTGAAGACAGACATAAAGCATTTGTCTAAGCAAAACTTCCCATATTCTAAGTATTTCTAAAAGGTAAAGCACACAATTTTATTTTAGAAATTTAAGTCTCTGGGAAATCTATCTGCTGTGTATTTAAAGATTTTTATTGTATATAGTACATGGCAAAAATCCTACTATGGTCACATAAAGTAGATGCTCAGTGAGGCCCATAAGCCAGAGAGAAGCGGGGAGGAGAAAGGCAAAGAGGCAGAAAAACAGTGTTTATATAAATTACAGATCAAATTCCAGCATAAAGAATCAAAAACTTTTTACCAGATTCCTACAATAGTGTGAAAAAAAGAACACCAAATAGGTTTAGATGCACAGGAACAACTGCCAGGATGCAACTGGCTCCAAACATTTAAAATACCACATAGACTATCCACCTCAACAAGGGGAAACCTGACACAGAATTCTGCACAGAATAAAACACTGAAGATATGGATGATGGTGGTAAGAGAAACAGCCCAGCTTACTGAACCTCACAACCCTATTTTAAATTGTACAGTAGCCCTGGGGCTTGGCAGAACACAGCTAGAAAACCACTGCTCAACTGGATGCTCAGGATGAAAGACAATACATGACTGCAAAACATTAGCATTGTCTTTTTAACACTGTAATAGCTATTTAACATTCAGTTCAAATCTGTGATCTTAAAGTAAACTAGTATTGAAATTAATAGTTTAACTAAGCTATAGTTTAACCAGCGCGTCTAGATTTCATACATAAAAACTAACCAACATCTTAGCTCTACAGCATCAAAAACAGTCTTTTTTTCCCTTTTTTTTACATTGAAGAAAGGAGATCAGCCCTGGGATTTCTTTGGAAGGAATGATGCTAAAGCTGAAACTCCAGTACTTTGGCCACCTCATGCAGAGTTGACTCATTGGAAAAGACTCTAATGCTGGGAGGGATTGGGGGCAGGAGGAGAAGGGGATGACAGAGGATGAGATGGCTGGATGGCATCACTGACTCGATGGACGTGAATCTGAGTGAACTCCGGGATTGGTGGTGATGGACAGGGAGGCCTGGCGTGCTGCAATTCATGGGGTCACAAACAGTTGGACACGACTGAGCGACCGAACTGAACTGACAGATGACATACAGTATGTTAGTTTCAGGTGTAAAACATAGTGATTCGACACATATACATTATTACTGATCATCATGACAAGTCTAATAGCTATCTGTNTATATAGTACATGGCAAAAATCCTACTATGGTCACATAAAGTAGATGCTCAGTGAGGCCCATAAGCCAGAGAGAAGCGGGGAGGAGAAAGGCAAAGAGGCAGAAAAACAGTGTTTATATAAATTACAGATCAAATTCCAGCATAAAGAATCAAAAACTTTTTACCAGATTCCTACAATAGTGTGAAAAAAAGAACACCAAATAGGTTTAGATGCACAGGAACAACTGCCAGGATGCAACTGGCTCCAAACATTTAAAATACCACATAGACTATCCACCTCAACAAGGGGAAACCTGACACAGAATTCTGCACAGAATAAAACACTGAAGATATGGATGATGGTGGTAAGAGAAACAGCCCAGCTTACTGAACCTCACAACCCTATTTTAAATTGTACAGTAGCCCTGGGGCTTGGCAGAACACAGCTAGAAAACCACTGCTCAACTGGATGCTCAGGATGAAAGACAATACATGACTGCAAAACATTAGCATTGTCTTTTTAACACTGTAATAGCTATTTAACATTCAGTTCAAATCTGTGATCTTAAAGTAAACTAGTATTGAAATTAATAGTTTAACTAAGCTATAGTTTAACCAGCGCGTCTAGATTTCATACATAAAAACTAACCAACATCTTAGCTCTACAGCATCAAAAACAGTCTTTTTTTCCCTTTTTTTTACATTGAAGAAAGGAGATCAGCCCTGGGATTTCTTTGGAAGGAATGATGCTAAAGCTGAAACTCCAGTACTTTGGCCACCTCATGCAGAGTTGACTCATTGGAAAAGACTCTAATGCTGGGAGGGATTGGGGGCAGGAGGAGAAGGGGATGACAGAGGATGAGATGGCTGGATGGCATCACTGACTCGATGGACGTGAATCTGAGTGAACTCCGGGATTGGTGGTGATGGACAGGGAGGCCTGGCGTGCTGCAATTCATGGGGTCACAAACAGTTGGACACGACTGAGCGACCGAACTGAACTGACAGATGACATACAGTATGTTAGTTTCAGGTGTAAAACATAGTGATTCGACACATATACATTATTACTGATCATCATGACAAGTCTAATAGCTATCTGTCACTATACAAAGCTATTACAATATTATAAACTATATTTCCTATGCTGCACATCACATCCCATGACTTAATTATTTTATAACTGGAAATTTAAATTAATCTCCTTCACCTATTTTGCCCAACTCCCCTCATCCTCTCCTCCATGACAACTACCAGTTCGTTCCCTGGATCTATGAGTCTGTTTCTGTTTTGTTTCATCTCTTAGTAATTCCACATGTAAGTGAAGTCATATGGAATTTGTTTTTCTCTGTCTTACTTCACTTAGCATAATATCCTCTAGGGACATCCACATTGCTGCAAATGGTAAAATTTCATTCTTTTTTATGACTCATATATGACATTGTCTTTATCCATTCATCTATCAGTGGGCACTTGGGTTGCCTCTGTATCTTTATTACTGTGAATAACGATACAAAGAACACAGGGGTGCACATATCCTTTTGAATTAGTCTCTTTTTTTGGCAAAAATGGACAGAATTGTAATTGTTAGATCATATGATAGTTCTTTTTTTAATTTTTAAGGCATCTCTATGCTGTGCTCCCAATTTATATTCCCACCAACATTGCTTGGGGGCTTCCCAGATGGCACAATGATAAAGAATCCGCCTGCCAATGCAGGAGATACAAGAGACTTGGGTTCAACTCCTGGGTCAGGAAGATCTCCCAGAGTAGGAAATGGCAACCCACTCCAGTACTGTTGCCTGGAAAATTCCACAGACAGAAGAGCCTGGTGGGCTCTCCTGGGGTTGCAGGAGTTGGACATGACAGAGTACATACACACAGCAGTGAATGAGGGTTCCCCACTCTCTTCATCTTCTTCAGCACTTACTTGTTACCTTTGGATAATAGCCATTCTGACAGGTGTGAGATGGTATCTCACTGTGGTTTTGAATTGCATTTTCCTGATGATTAGTGACGCTGAGTATCTTTTCTCAAGTCTGTATGTCTCCTTTGGAAAAATGTCTATTCAAATCCTCTGCCAATTTTTAAAAATCAGGTTGTTTTTTGACCTTGACCTCTTTAAGTTCTTTGTATATTTTAGATATTAAACTCCTTACAAAATAAATCCGTTGCAAATATGTTCTCCAATTCAATTTTCTTGGACACCAAAATCATTGCAGATGATGACTGCAGCCATGAAATTAAAAGATGCTTGTTCCTTCAAAGAAAAGCTATGACCAACCTAGACAGCATATTAAAAAGCAGACACATTATTTTGCTGACAAAGGTTTGTCTAGTCAAAGCTATGGTTTTTCCAGTAGTTATGTATGGATATGAGAGTTGGACCATAAAGAAAGCTGAGCACCAAAGAAATGATGCTTTTGAACTGTGATGTTGGAGAAGACTCTTCAGAGTCCCTTGGACTGCAAGGAAATCAAACCAGTCAATCATAAAGGAAATCAAACCTGAATATTCACTGGAAGGACTGATGCTGAAGCTGGAACTCCAATACTTCGGCCAACTGATGCAAAGAACTGACTCTTCTGACACTGGGAAAGATTGAAGGCAGGAGGAGAAACAGACGACAGAGGACGTGATGGTTGGATGGCATCACCAACTCAATGGACATGAGTCTGAGCAAGCTCCAGAAGCTGGTGATGGACAGGGAAGCCTGGTGTGCTGCAGTCCATGGGGTTGCAAAGTTGGATACGACTGAGTGACTGAATGTAACTGATTCAGCAGTACACCTTTTCATTTTGTTGCTAGTTCCTCTGCCATCAGTTCCTGTGCAAGGCTTTTTAGTTTGATATAGTTCCACTTGTTTATTTTTGCTTTTGTTCTCCTTGCCTGAAGACACAGATCCAAATATATATATATGCATATATATTGTAAAGAACAATGCCAAAGAACATATTGCCTATGTTTTCTTCTAGGAGTTTTATGCTTTCAGGTTTCACATTTACGTGTCATCTATTTTGAGTTTACTTTTATACAAGGTATAAAAAGCTGTTCTTTTTTCCCAGCACCATTTTTTTTAAGAGACTGTCTTCTCCCCCATTGTATATTCTTGGCTTCCTTGTCGTATATTAGTTCAGTTCAGTTTAGCCGCTCAATCATGTCCAGCTCTTTGCAACCCCATGGACTGAAGCACACTAGGCTTCCCTGTCTATCACCAACTCTCGGGGTTTGCTCAAACTCATATCCATCAAGTTAGTGATGCATCCAACCATCTTATCCTCTATCATCCCCTTCTCTTCCTGCCGTCAATCTTTCCTAGCATCAGGGTCTTTTTAATGAGTCAGTTCTTTGCATCAAGTGGCCAAAGTATTGGAGCTTCAGCTTCAGCATCAGTCCTTCCAATGAATATTCAGGACTGATTTCCTTTAGGATGGACTGACTGGTCGGATCTCCTTGCAGCTCAAGGGACTCTCAAAGAGTCTTCTCCAACATCACAGTTCAAAAGCATCAATTCTTCGGCGCTCAGCTTTATGATTCAACTCTCACATCCATACGTAACTACTGGAAAAACCATAGCTCTGACTAAACCAACCTTTGTCAGCAAAGTAATGTCTCTGCTTTTTAATATGCTGTCTAGGTTGGTCATAGCTTTTCTTCCAAGGAGCAAGCATCTTTTAATTTCATGGCTGCAGTCACGATCTGCAGTGATTCTGGAGCTCAAGAAAATGAAGTCTGTCACTGTTTCCATTGTTTCCCCATCTATTTCCCATGAAGTGATGGGACCAGATGCCATGATCTTAGATTTCTGAATGTTGAGTTTTAAGTCAACTTTTTCACTCTCCTCTTTCACTTTCATTAAGAGGCTCTTTAGTTCCTCTTCACTTTCTGCCATAAGGGTGGGGTCAGCTGCATATCTGAGGTTATTAACATTTCTCCTGTCAATCTTGATTCTAGCTTGTGTTTCATCAAGCCCATCATTTCGCATGATGTACTTTGCATCTAAGTTAAATAAACAGGGTGACAAGATACAGCCCTGACGTACTCCTTTCCCAATTTACATCATCATAAGTTAATGACCATGTAAGTGTAAATTTATTTCTGGGCTCTCTATTTGGTCCATTGATCTGTATCTGTTTTTATGCCAGCACCTTCCTTATACTTTTGATTACTACAGATCTGTACAATAGTTTGAAATCAGGGAATATGATAATTACAATTTTCTTCTTCTTTCTTAAGATCGCTTTAGCTCTTTGGGGTTTGGTTTTGTGTGTGTCTGATTCTATACAAACTTTAGCTTTATCTGTTTCAGTTCTGTGCAAAATATCATTGGAATTTTGATAGAGACTCCATTGAATGTGCAAACTGCTTTAGGTAGTATGGACATTTTAACAGTATTAATTCTTCTAATCCATGAGCATGGTATATCTTTCAATTTATTTGTGTCATCTCCATCTGCAATTTCTCTCAACATCTCAGTTTTCAAAGTACAGGTGTTTCACATTTTTTGGTATTTTAAACTTTTTGATGCAGTTGTAAATGGGCCTGAAATCTTAATTTCTCTGATAGTACATGATTAGTGTACAAAAAAGCAACAAATTTCTGTGTATTGATTTTTATAGACATCAACTTTACTGAATTCATTAGTAGCCATCTTTATTATTGTAGAGGCTTTAGGGTTTTCTGTATGTAGTAACATATCACCTGCAAACAGTTTTACTTCTTCCTTTCTAGTCTGGGTGCCTTTTATCTTTTTCTTGCCTAATTGCAATGGTTAGGATTCCTAATGTTATGTTGAATAAAACTGGTGAGGATGGGCATCCTTGTGTTTCCTCATCTTAGTAGAAAAGTTTTCAGCCTTTCACAGTTGAATATCATTCTAGCTGTGGGTTTCTCATATATTGTTGTTGTTCAGTTGCTAAGTCATGTCCTGCTCTTTGCAACCCCATGAATTGCAGCATGCCAAGTTTCTCTGTCCATTACTATATCCCCAAGTTTCTTCAAACACATGTCCATTGAGTCAGTGATGCCATCCAACCATCTCATCCTCTGTCACTCCCTTCTCTTGTTGCCCTCAATTTTCCCCAGCATCAGGGTCTTTTCCATGAGTTAGCTCTTTGCATCAGGTGGCCAAAATATTGAACCTCTGTCAGCAAAATGATGTTTGCTTCTTTATATGCTGTCTAGGTTTGTCAAAGCTTTTCTTCCAAGCAGCGTGGAAGCGTTTTAATTATATGGCTGCAGTCACCATCTGCAGTGATTTTGGGGCCTAAGAAAACAAAATGTCACTGCTTTCACTTTTCCTCCTTCTATTTGCCCTTAAGTGATGGGACTGGATGCCATGATCTTAATTTTTTGAATGTTGAGTTTTAAGTCAGATTTTTCACTCTCCTCTTCCACCTTCATCATGAGGTTTTTTAGTTCCTCTTCACTTTCTGCCATTAGATGGTGTCATCTGTATATTTGAGGTTGCTTATGTTTCTCCCAGCAATCTTGATTCCAGCTTGTGACTCACCCAGCTTGGAATTTCACATGATGTACTCTGCATAGAAGTGAAATAAGCAGGTGACAATATACAGCCTTGACTTGCTTTCTCCCCCAATTTTGAACCAGTCTATTGTTTCGTGTCAGGTTCTGTTGCCTCTTGACCTGCATACAAGTTTCTCAGGAGGCAGGTAAGGTGGTCTAGTATGCTCATCTCTTTAAGAATCTTCCACAGTTTGTTGTTATCCACACCATCGAAGACTTCAGCGTAGTCAATGAAGCAGAAGCGGATGTTTGGAGGAATTCCCTTGCTTTCTCTACAATCCAACAGATGTTGGCAATTGGATCTCTAGTTCCATTGCTTTTTCTAAATCCAGCTTATACATCTGGAAGTTCTCAGCTCATGTACTATTGAAGCCTACCTTGAAGGATTTTGAGCATTATCTTGCTAACATGTGAAATGAGCACAAGTGTATGGTAGTCTGAACATTCTTTGGCCTTGTCCTTCTTTGGGATTAGAATGAAAACTGACCTTTTTCAGTCCTGTGGCCACTGCTTAGTTTTCCAAATTTCCTGGCATATTGAATGCAGCACTTTAACAGCATCATCTTTAAGGACTGTGAAGAGCTGAGCTAGAAGAATTCTATCACCTCCACCAGTTTTGTTCATAGCGATGTGCCCTAAAGCCCACTTGACTTCACACTCCAGGATGTCTGGCTCTACACAGTGACCACACCATCATAGTTATCTGGGTCATTAAGACCTTTTTATACAGTTCTTGTGTATTCTTGCCACCTCTTCTTAATCTCTTCTGTGTCTGTTAGGTCCTTACCATTTCTGCCCTTTATTGTGTCCACCTTTGCAGGAAATGTTCCCTTGGTGTCTCTAAATTTCTTCAAGAGACCTCTAGTCTTTATCATTCTATTATTTTCCTCTATTTACTTGCATCGTTCACTTAAGAAGGCTTTCTTTTCTCTCCTTGCTATTCTTCAGAACTCTGCATTCAGTTGGGTTTACCTTTTCCTTTCTCCTTAGCCTTTTATGTCTCTTCTTTTCTCAGCTATCAGAACAGCCTCCTCAGAGAACCATTTTGCCTTACTGCATTTCTTTTTCTTTGGGATGGTTTTGGTCACTACCTCCTGTACAATGTTATGAACCGTCATCCAGGGTTCTTCAGCACACTGTCTTTGTCGCAGGCACTCTGGTGTGTGTGTGTGTGTGTGTGTGTGTAGGTGGGTGGGTGGCTGGGTGGGTGTGGGTGTGTTGTGTGTGTATGCCACATCTTCTTTTTAATTTTTAAATTTATTTATATTTTTAACTGAAGGATTTCTTTACAGAATTTTGTTGCTTTTTGCCAAACATCAACAAGACTCAACCATAGATATATGTATGTCCCCTCCCTCTTTAATCTCCCTCCCATCTCCCCCCCCATCCCAACCGTCTAGGTTGATACAGAACCCCTGTATAAGTTCCCTGAGACATACAGCAAATTCCCATTGGCTATCTATTTTACGTATGATAATATAAGTTTCCATGTTACTCTCTCCATACATCTCACCCTCTCCTCCCCCTCCTCCTCCTCTTTCCCTCTCCCCATGTCCAAAAATTGGTTCTCTATATCTGTTTCTCTGCTGTTGCCCTGCAAATAAAATCTCTGGTACCATGTTTCTAGATTCTGTATAAATGCATTAGCATAGGATATTTCTCTCTCTTTCTGACTTATTTCACTCTGTATAATAGGCTCTAGGGTCATCCACCTCATCAGAACTGATTTAAATTTGCTCCTTTTTATGGCTGAGTAATATTCCATTGTATATATGTACCACAACTTTTATTCATTCATCTGGTGATGGACATCTAGGTTGCTTCCATGTTCTAGCTATTGTAAATAGCACTGTGATGAACATTGGGATACATTGTCTTTTTCAATTTTGGTTTCCTCAGGATATATACCTAGGAGTGGGACTGCTGGGTCATATGGTGGTTTTATTTCTAGTTTTTTAAGGAATCTCCACACTGTCTTCCATAGTGGCTTTATCAATTTACATTCCCACCAACAGTGCATGAGAGTTCCCTTTTCTCCACACCCTCTCCAGCATTTATTGTTTGTAGACTTTTTGATGATGGCCATTCTGACCAGTGTGAGGTGATATCTCACTGCAGTTTTGATTTGCATTTCTCTAATAGTGAGTGATGCTGAGCATCTTTTCATGTGTTTGTTACCCATCTGTAAGTGTTATCTGGAGAAATGTCTGTTTAGGTCTTTTTCCCACTTTTGTTGTTTTTCTGTTATTGAGTTGTATAAGCTGCTTGTTTTGGAAATTAATCTTTTGTCAGTTGTTTCATTTGCTGTTATTTTCTCCCATTCTGAGGATTGTCTTTTCACCTTCTTATAGTTTCCTTTATATATAATCTATTCATCTGCCAATGGACATTTATGTTGCTTCCATGTCTTGGCTATTTCAATGCTGTTATGAACGTTGGGTGGGGGTCATGTATCTTTTAGAATCACAGCTATCTGTTGATATACGCCCAGGAACAGGATAAAGCTGAGTCATATGTTAACTCTTTCTGGTTTTTAAAGAAACCTCCATACTACTTTCCATAACAGCTACACCAATTCACATTACCTACCAACAACAGTGTAGGAAGGTCCCTATTTCTCCACATCCTCTCCAACATTTACCATTTGTAGATTTTTTAATGACTGCCATTCTGACTAGTGTGAGGTACAACCTTGCTTTGATTTGCATTTCTCTAATAATCAGTGGTGTTTAGCATCTTTTCGTGTGCTTAGTGGCCATCTGTATGTCTTCTTTGGAAAAATGTCTACTTGTGCCCATTTTTTATTATATTATCTTTTTGTTATTGAGTTCTATGTACTCTTTCTATATTTTAGAAATTAAGGCCTTGTCAATTACATCGTTTGCTAGTATTTTCTCCCCGTTTGTAGTTGTCTTCTCATTTTGTTTATGGTTTCCTTAAAAGCATCTAAGTCTGATTAGGTCCCATTTGATTTTTTTTTTAATTTTATTATTTTCGAGGCTGACCTAAGAAAACATTGCTACAATTTATGTCATACCATGTTCTGCCTATGTTCTCCTCTAGGAGTTTTGTGCTGTTTAGTATTTTTATTACCTCCTTTTTGAACTCAGGATGCGGTAGACTGGAGAGATCTGTTTCATTGTTTATTCTTTCAGGAGACTTCTCTTGTTCTTTTAATTAGGAGTGGTTCCTCTGCTTCTTTATACGTATATTTCTAACTCTATAAATCTAGGAGAAACAGTTACCTACTTGTGGCTGTTTCTGTGTAGGAGCATCTGTGTGTGGCCTGCATGTGTCTAGTATTTTTGGTGCAAGGGCTTTTAGCATAGCAGCCTCCCATGTCTTTCCTCAGAGTTTGCTGGCTGTCAGCCCCTTGATACAGGGTGTGAATGGCGCTGTAACCAGAGCCTGCACTGCATGTTGAGCAGGGCCTCCTCTCTGCTCTGTGGCTGTCCAAGCCCTGTCAGGGGCAGGATCTGCTCCCCAGTTGTTGGAGCAGATGCCCCTAGATCTGTTCATGAGCTACAGTGTGGGGTACGTGTAACTGGTGCACTTCCACTGGGAGAGGAGTCACTGATTATTCCTCCGCAGGAGCTATCCACCAGAAAGTACACGCTTCAGTGTCAGCTTTTACCCAGTGAGCATGCTCACAGAGTACACTGCTGTTACACCGCTGCTGGCACTGCTTTCAGCTGTGAGAATGTAGGAACTGGGTGTCCCTCAGGTGCTGTGCTCACAGTCATCAGCAGAGATCCACTGGCACAGACCTACTTATGTCAGGCACTGGGACCCACCATAGTCATGAGGAGTTGCACACCTGGACCCACTATGGGAAATACAGTATCATCCTGGCCCTGGCTCCACACGTCCCTGCCCACAATGCCCACAGCTATTACCTCGACCCACCTCAACCACAGGAGTACCAGTAATCTGCTCAGATATCTCACCACCACTGAGCTTACAAAGGCATTCCAGGTGTAAATCTGCTGAAGTTGCAAAGCCACCAGATAAACTTCAGATTTCAGCCCTGCTTCCAAAGTCATGTGGCCCCTGGCGACCTGCTCTGATTTCGGCCTTGCTTCTGTGTTGGACAACCCTTCTGTGTTTGCATGCTCCCAAATCTCATGGAGGCAGAGCCATACCCACTGCAAGCATGCCAAAAATGAGGCTCCTATAATGAGGCTATAAATGAGGCTCCTATGCTTGTTAACCATGCAGCTTCTATGTGGACCTCAGCTCTGTCCTGCCTACACTCCCAGTTCTGGCCCACACTCCCAACTCCTTCAGTGTCTCCATGCAGCCAACTCCAGTCCTATGGTTCGACCTTGAAGCCTGAGTTTTAGCACCCTGCATGCACCATCAGATATGCATCACAGGCTGGGGAGTGCAGTGAGGTGGCCCAGATCATCTATGGTTTTGGTCTCTGTTCCGCCTGCTGTAAGTTCTCTTCTCCACTCTCCTCTGAGCCTTTGAAGCTCCCTTTCTGTCCTGCCTGACCTCCTAGCTGATGAAGGGGAGTTTCCAGGATGAGGAAATCTTTCCCCTTTCACAGCTCCCTCCCAGGGGCATTTCAGATACTTCCCCCTCATTTTTTCCACCCTACTCAAGTACATGGTGACCATTCTTGCAACTGTGGTTGTATGAGATCCTCTGTCACCATTCAGTAGGTGTTCTATGAGAACTGTTTCACACATAAATGTATTTGTGATATATTTATGAGAGTAGATGAGCGCCATATCCTTCTATTTCTGCCACCTTCATCTCTCCATCTTATTTTAGATATAATTTTACTACTTTTATTTTTTTAACCTTTATGCTAGTTTTATAGGTGGATGATCTACTACCTTACTACATGTTTGCCTTTACCAGTAAGTTTTTTTTTCTTTCATAATTTTCTTATTTCTAGAAATTGGCTTTTGTTTTCCATTTACAGGAGTTCCTTTAACTTTCTTTCAAGGCTAGTTTAGGGGTGGTGAACTTTAGCTTTTGCTCTCTAGAAAATTTTCTTTCCCTCCTTCAATTCTAAATGGTAACGTTGCCAGTTAGACTACTCTTGGTTGTATTTTTTTTTTCTTTTATCACTTTGAATATATCATGCCAGCAGCCTGTAGTTTCTGCTGATAAAGATGCAGAGAGATTTATAGGGATTCCTTTTTACATAACTAGTTTCTCTGTGTGTGTGTGCGTGCATTTGTGTGTGCATGCGTGTGTATTTTTAAGATTCTCTTTAACTTTTAACATTTAAATATACTGTGTCTTTATGGGTTCATATATGTGTGTCTCTTTGGATTCATCTTGTTTGGAACTCTTTCTGTGCTTCCTGGACTTGCATGGCTATTTCCTTTGCCAGATTACAGAAGTTTTCAGCCATTATTTCTTCAAATAGGTTTTCTGTCCCTTCCTCTTTCTCCTTCTTCCAGGAACCCTATAATGCCAATGACAGCATGTTTGAAGTTATCTTGTGCATGCCTGCCCAGTCGTTCAGCTGTGTCCAACTCTTTGCAACCCAATGGACTGTAGCATGCCAGACTTCTCTGTCCATGGGATTGGCCTGGCAAGAATACTAGAGTGGGTTGCCATTTCCTACTCAAGGGGCTCTCCCTGACCCATGGCTCAAACCTGCATCTCCTGCATTGGCAGGTGGATTATTTACTACTGAACCACCTCAGAAGCCCCCACTCAGGAATCCCTTAAACTATCCTCACTTTTTAAAAATCTTTTTTCGTTGTGCTGTTTTGCTGGAGTAATTTCTACTACCCTGTCTTCCAGATTGCCGATCAATTCTTTTACATCCTCTAATCTGCTGTTGATTCCCTCTAGCGCATTTTCATTTCAGTTACTGTATAAATATATACAGTATATATATATTTATTTATATATATATTTATCACTTTGAGTTCTGAGTTCATCCATTCTTATGCCAAGTTTGGAGAATCTCTACTACTTTGAATTCTTTATCTGGTAAATTGCAGTATCTCTGCTTTATATATACATTATTTTTCTTTTTCCTGAAGTTTGGTCTTAGCTTTCATTTGGAAGCTATTTCTTTGTCTCCTCATTTTGCTTAACTCTCACTGATTGTTTCTATATATGAGGTATATTAGCTACATCTCCACCCAAGTGCTCCAGCGGTATCCTCCATGTGGGTATGTGTGCTCTCCTGTTTTTATTGAGCCATGATTACTGCAGGCACATTGGTAGGTGGGACTGGTCCTCAAGACAGTTGGCTGTAAAGCTTGGCTATGACTGCTGCAGGCAGACATCAGTTCAGTTCAGTTCAGTTCAGTTGCTCAGTCGTGTCCGACTCTTTGCAATCCCACGAATCGCAGCACGCCAGGCCTTCCTGTGCATCACCATCTCCCGGAGTTCACTCAGACTCATGTTCATCGAGTCCATGATGCCATCCAGCCATCTCATCCTCTGTCGTCCCCTTCTCCTCCTGCCCACTATTCTTCCCAGCATCAGAGTCTTTTCCAATGAGTCAACTCTTCATATGAGGTGGCCAAAGTACTGGAGTTTCAGCTTTAGCATCATTCCCTCCAAAGAAATCCCAGGGCTGATCTCCTTCAGAATGGACTGGTTGGATCTCCTTGCAGTCCAAGGGACTCTCAAGAGTCTTCTCCTATCTTTAATTGATTCAGTATTTCCATCACATACAAATACAGTTTTTAAGCATAGTGAAAATCTAAATTTTCATTAACCAGAATTAATTAGTCTTAGTGAAAGTCATTCAGTCATGTCCGACTCTTTGTGACTCCATGGACTATGTATATGAACATACATATACATGAATATATATATGTATATGTATATGAATTCTCCAGGCCAGAATATTGAAGTGGGTAGCTATTCCCTTCTCCAGGGGATCTTCCTAATCTAGGAATCAAACCCAGGTCTCCTACATTGCTGGCAGATTTGTTATCAGCTGAGCCATCAGGGAAGCCCAAACCAAAATAAATACACTAGACCAATACAGCAGTCACAGCCATGTGGGGCCACTGAGCACCTGAATTATGTCTAGTCCAAATTGAGATGTACTCAAGCATAATGGATCAAAGATTCATTCTTTTTAAAACTGTGAATGCTATAATAATACTTTCATAAAGTGAGATAATGCACTCAAGATGGCAGAGTAGAAGGATGTATGTTCATCTTCTCCTGTGAGAACATCGAAATTGCAACTAGCTGCTGAACAACCATTGACAGGAAAATGTTGGATTCCACCAAAACAAGGCCATTCAGGTATGACCTAAATGATTATACAGTGGAAATGACAAATAGATTCAAGGGACTAGATCTGATAGACAGTCCCTGAAGAACTATGAATGGAGGTTTGTNAAAGGAATCCAGATTGGAAAAGAAGAAGTAAAACTCTCACTGTTTGCAGATGACATGATCCTCTACATGCAATGCACTGATTTACATTCTGATTCAAGTGTTACCTCACCGTGAACCTGTCATTTGAGTAGCAATGGTTTATACCATGGGGCTAACTGCTCCTAGGCCTGAAACTTACAATCAAAAATGACAAAAACTTAAAGGCCTATACTCTAGTTCTTCTATCATATGCTGTTCAAGTAGATTAATAAATATATTACTACCAATAACAGTGAAATTACAATTTCACAGATCAAGTCTATGGAACAGATTCTTATCATTAGTATTTGGTAAATGCACTTTACCTCTAGAAACTTAATCAACTTCCAGCAACCCAATCAATGAAGCAGCAAATCACTGACAGCTACATTTCTAAATATCTTTTACGTCTTGATGCCCAAACTTATAATCTTCAAATCCTTACAAAGGAGCCCATCTGCTCGATCCCGTCAATTTCTTTTTAAGTGTTAAGTATGGGGATACCTCAGAAATACTGCAGGTTCCTTCCAGATCACCACAATAAAGCAAATTTTGTGATAAAATGAGTCATACAAATATTTTAGGTTTCCCAGCACATATAAATGTTACGTTTGCACTGTCCTATAGTCAACTAAATGTGCAAGAACATTATGTCTAAAAAGCAATGCATATATCTATCTTAATTTAAAAAACATTGTATTGCTAAAAAAAAAAAAAAATGCTAACCATCATCAGAACCTTCAAGTCATAATCTTTATGCTGGTAGAGGATTTTAAAATACTGCAAGAATCAAGTCTCCCTGGGGCCTCAGTGGTAAAGAATCCTCCTGCCAATGCAGGAAACACAGGTTTAATCCCATCCTGTGCACAGTACAACTAAGCCCATGGGCCACAACTATTAAGACTACACGTTAGAACTGTAGCAAAAAAGGTCTTAATGACCCAGATAACCCAATGGTGTGGTCACTCACTTAGCCAGACATCCTAGAGTGTGGGCCTTAGGAAGCATCACTATAGAGTTAGTGGAGGTGATGCAATTACAGCAAAGCTATTTCAAATCCTAAAAGATGATATTGTTAAGTGCTGCAGTCAATATGTCAGCAAATTTAGAAAACTCAGCAATGGCCACAGGACTGGAAAACATCAGTTTTCATTCCAATCCCAAAGAAAGGCAATGCCAAGGAATGTTCAAATTAGTGTACAATTGCACTTATTTCACATACTAGCAAGATTACGCTCAAAATTCGTCAAGTTAGACTTCAGCAGTATGTGAACCAAGAACTTCCGGATGTTCAAGCTGGATTTAGAAAAGGCAGAACCAGAGATAAAATTACCAACATATGCTGGGTTATAGAAAAAGTAAGGAAACGTCAAAAAACATCTACTTCTGCTTCATTGACTACACTAAATCCTTTGACTGTGTGGATCACAACAAACTGGAAAATTCTTAAAGAGATGAGAATACCAGACCACCTGACCTGTCCCCTAAGAAACCTGTGTACAGGTCAATAAGCAATAGTTAAAATTGGACATGGAACAACAGAGGGTTCAAAATTGGGAAAGGAGTATGTTAAGGCTATATACTGTCACCCTGCTTTATTTAACTTATATGCAGAGTACATCATGAGAAATGAATCACAAGTTCAAATCAAGATTGCCAGGACAAATATCAACAACCTCAGATATGCAGATTACACCACCCCTATGGCAAAAAGCAAAGAAGAATTAAAGAGCCTCTTAATGAAAGTGAAAGAAAATAGTGAAAAAGCTGGCTTAAAACTCAACATTAAAAAAACTAAGATCATGGCATCTTGTCCCATCAATTCATAGTAAACAGATGAAGAAAAAGTGGAAACAGTGACAGATTTCATTCTCTTGGGCTCAAAAATTACTGCAGATGGTAACTGCAGCCATGAAATTAAAAGATGCTTGCTCCTCGGAAGAAAAGCTATGACAAACCCAGACAACAAATAAAAAGCAGAGACATCATTTGCTAACAAAGCTATGGCTTTTCCACTAGTCATGTATAGTTGTGAGAGTTGGACCATAAAGATGGCTGAGCACTAAAGAATTGATGCTTTTGTACTGTGGTGCTGGACAAGACACTTGAGGTTCCCTTGGAGAGCAAGGAGATCAAACCAATCAATCCTATAGGAAATCAACCATGAATATTCACTGGAAGGACTGATGCTGAAGCTCCAACACTTTGGCCACCTGATGCAACTGACTCACTGGAAAAGACTCTGATGCTGGGAAAGACTGAAGGCAGGAGGAGAAGGAGGCGACAGAGGGTGAAATGGCTGGATGGCATCACTGACTCAATGGACATGAGTTTGAACAAACTCAGGGAAATAGTGAAGGACAGAGAAGCCTGGCGTGCTGCAGACCATGATGTTGCAAAGACTCAGACATGACTGAGCAACTGAACAACAACCATCACCAGAGACCAGGAGCCTCAATTACTGAGACCATGTGCCACCACTCCTGAAGCCTGTGTGCTCTAGAGCCCACGCTCTGCAACAAGAGAAGTCACAACAGAGAGAAGCCCATGCACTGCAACTAGAGGAGCCCTTGCTCCCTGCAACTAAAGGAAAGCCTTCGCAGCAACAGAGACCCAGCACAGCCGAAAATAAACAAATAATTTGTTTAAAAAAAGAAATAGTTAAGAATTACCAAGTGAGCAAATGCTGTTAGAAAAAAGATGCCTACACACTTGAGTTCAACTCAAGGTGGCCACAAACCTTCAATCTGTAAAAAATACAGTTATCTGCAAAGTGCAATCAAGTGAAGCACAATAAAATGAAGTCTGCCTGTAGTTGCGGTAGTGCCTGTGACATCAAAACTCACCTACAGGAATAAATTTAACAGCCCTGGATTCACAAAATAGCCTCACGATTACACACAAGGGAATTTCTTTAAGTCACAGAAACATACATGGGAGTTTCTAACAAAATAAACAACTCAGACATCTACATATATAGATATGACCCTTGAACAACATGGGTCTGAGCTGCACAGATCCACCTATACGGGAATTTTTTTCAACAAACGTGTTACATACTGCACTATCCAAAGTTGATTGAATCCACAGATTCAGAACTACATATACAAGCGACAATGTTAGTTGCTTAATCGTGCCTGACTCCTTGTGACCCCATGGACTGTAGCCTGACAGGTTCCCGTGTCCATGGGATTTTCCATGTAAGAATACTGGAGTGGGTTGCCATTCCCTTCTCCAGAGGATCATCCTGACCCAGGGACTGAACTCGGGTCTCCTGTATTGCAGGCAGATTCTTTACTATCTGAGGCACCAAGAAAGCCCCAAGATAAAAGAGTCAGCTGTAAAACTGTACATAGATTTTCAACTGCATGGCGGATTAGTGCCCCCTGATTCCCAGGTTGTTCAAGGGTCAACAGTACAGTGTTTAACTAGGAAACCACTATCACTTTAACTTACTAAAGGGAACTACTTGTGTTTTATCCCAGAAGAAATAAATAAGTGGTAACTAAAGTAACTTACCAATGAGCACTGACTCTACCTAAATTACAAAAATATATATATGTATGATTATCATTCCATGTACTTTTTCAATAACTTCAGTATCTTTTCATGAGATATAACTTTAAAATACATTCTCAAAAGTCTACCCATATTTTAAAATAAATTCCAGTTTCAGTTCAGTTCAGCTCAGTCGCTCAGTCATGTCCGACTCTTTGCGACCCCATGAATTGAAGCACGCCAGGCCTCCCTGTTCATCACCATCTCCTGGAATTCACTCAGACTCACGTTCGAGTCCATGATACCATCCAGCCATCTCATCCCCTGTCGTCCCCTTCTCCTCCTGCCCCCAATCCCTCCCAGCATCAGAGTCTTTTCCAATGAGTCAACTCTTCATATGAGGTGGCCAAAGTACTGGAGTTTCAGCTTTAGCATCAATTCCAGTTTAGCAGGTGGCATCTTAGAACACAATCTAACATAGCCAATGTAACTATGTACAGTTGATCCTTAAAGAACATGGTTGAACTTCATGAGTGCACTTATATATAGATTTTTTTTTCAATAAATACTACAGAACTACATGAATTCATGAATGTGGACTCTCAGATAAAGAGGAAGAAAGTAGAAGTGGAAGTAGCTCAACCGTGTGGAATTCTTTGCAACCCCATGGGCTGGAATTCTCCAGGCCATAATACTGGAGTGGGTAGCCTTTCCCTTCTCCAGGGGATCCTCCCAACCCAGAGATCGGACCCAGATCTACTGCATTGCAGCCAGATTCATTATCACTTGAGCCACCAGATAAAGAAGAAGGCTGAATGTAAAGAAGGCTGACTATACAGTTCTATGTGGAGTTTTGAGTGCACTGGAGTCAATGCATCTAATGTCCACATTGTGCAAGAGTCAACTGTACTGCTATGACCCAAACTGCAAAAGGCCAACCACTAACAGATACTCTTGACAAGGAAAACAACACTTTATGAAGCCTAACACTTTCCTTGTGACAGGAAACATTTCTAAGATATTCTTGATAAGTGCAGTACCATCAACAGAATCAAAATCTCAATGTATCACTCACGGAAGTGACCTTAAGAAGCAGAACAACAGCACTAATGAGTGGTGATCCTACTGGTAGGAAAGCCCATCCAAGTGGGGCTTGGGACCAGTGTTTACCTACAGTCCTTCCAATCCTTCTGAGATTAGTATTTATGCCAGAAAATTAGGGGACGTTCTTGCACTTATATATGCTTTCTTCTCTTCCAATATTCAATGTTCTTTTTATTGTATCAGCTAAATTAAGAGAAATCAATTAGCAAATGTTATTAAACTTTTCCCAAAAATCATCAATAACTGGGTGGTGAGATCATAAATAATATTTATTTTCTTCTTTTCTTTCTTTTCCTCTTTTCTTTTCAACAAGTGTAAATATACATTTTTTTTTTAAGTTTTCTGAATTTTATTTTAAACCTAACCAAAAGAAGCAAATTGTTGAATCTGGGCTTAACTTTTTAACACTAATCACACAATGTGGTCAAAAACAACATTCACTAAACTCAGTGATTATTAACATGGGCATGTAACAGAATGATCATGTGACTCCCTTTACATTTTCTTAAAGAAGTTACATATGTACTACATGTGACCAAGGTAACATGATCTTTGAAATATTAAAAACATTAACATTCTTACGCATTTTCACCAATGAATTTTTCTTCTGGAAAAAAAAAAACTAGAATTTGACATATAAATATTTTCTATGCATTATAAAAAAGAACATTAACAACTCAAGATAGCGATGTAGGAAGACTCTGAACTCACCTCCCTCCTCAGACTCACTGGATCTACAGCTAAACATGCAACAATTTCTTCTCAGAAAAAACCTTAAAGCTTGGTTGAGGGACAACTACATGTTGGACAAAAGAGAAGAAAACCATACAAAAACCTGCAGAGGAGATGGAGACACAATCTCACTGTAAATCTCACCCCTAGTGTAGCAGCCATAACCAGAAGGGGACTCAAAACTCAGAGCTTCCCTTGAGGAGCAAAGGGTTCAGACCTCACCTTGGGCACCCCAACTTTTAAGACACACACTTGAGATGTGAGCCCCCAAACATCTAATTTTTGAAAACCAATGGGTCTTGTGTCCCAAGATCCACAAAATGATAGCAACCTGAGAAATACCTCTTAGAGGGCTCATGTGTTTGGACTCACCTATCCCAGAGTCCAGCTCAGAGGCAGCCAATTGGGGCTAGACTTAAAGTGAGTAAGGCCCACCACCTCAGCTAAAGGGACAGGGGTCTTATTCAACACACACAGCTAGGATCCTGTTGGAACACTCTGGAAACAAAGACTGGAAGGTACCACCTTTGTCATGCTCCAGATCACCACTATCTCCTGGAAGAGAAATTTTCTCTGATGTCCTGATTTTTACAGCTCCTGCCCAGGATAGATTACCTGGCTCTAGAGACCAAGGAAGGTTCATGTTCTGGGTCCTAAGGAACTGTTATAATCAGTGTCACCCAGAAAGGAGCTGATGCCCTAGTCAGGTGCTCAGATTTTTGTGACTGTTGCTACACAACATGTCTACATTAAATGGCTCTGGTGGTAAGTGGGGGCTTCCCTGGTGGATTTGCAAGAATCCACCTGCAATGCAGGAGACCCTGGTTCAATTCCTGGGTTGGGAAGATCCCCTGAAGAAGGGATAGTTTACCCTCTTCAGTATTCTTGGGCTTCCCTGGTGGTTCAGACGGTAAAGAATCCGCCTGCAATGCAGGAAAGACCTAGGTTCAATCCCTGGGTTGGGAAGATTCCCAGGAGGAGGGCATGGCTACCCACTCCAGTATCTTTGCCTGGAGAATCCCCACTGGTAGGCTACAGTCCATGGGGTCACAAAGAGTTGGACATGACTGAGCGACTAAGCAAAGGTGATCAGTAGGGCTATACTCGTGGGTCTTACAGGACTGCAACCCAAAGAGAAAGAGTTCTTAAACAGCTACTATCACAAAGGCACAGCAAAAGGCAACAGACCCTGGAGTTGCATTCTTTCTGTGAAGGGAGACTATTAACGGATCATCATGACTGCTAAGGGACAAGCTTCTGATTAGGCATGCACCTTGGCGTTGACTACAATCCTTTCCACTCCACTCCAGTACTCCTGCCTGGAAAATCCCATGGATGGAGGAGCCTGGTAGGCTGCAGTCCATGGGGTTGCTAAGAGTTGGACACGACTCAGTGACTTCACTTTCACTTTTCACTTTCATGCATTGGAGAAGGAAATGGCAACCTACTCCAGTGTTCTTGCCTGGAGAATCCCAGGGACTGCGGAGCCTGGTGGGCTGTTGTCTATGGTGTTGCACAGAGTTGGACACAACTGAAGTAACTTAGCAACATCTCCAGTGCACAGATGGCATGGCTGTACACATGGCTTGTGCCCAGGGGCCTCCCTTTGATTACCTAGCTCTAGATGGGAGGACTTGCATTCCGGAATCCCACAGGACTATGGCAATCAGAGGGATAGTTCTTAGCAGGCTACTACCCTTAAGGTACTGTACCCTTAAGGTACTGTACAGAAAATAGAATGAGGCACACTCCTCAGGCTTTCTGTGAGAGTCCCGTTTACTTGTCTTGGACCTTTGTCCCAAGGAGTAGGCTTCAGGTTTGGCTCACATTTAGTGGCCTATGGAGTTGCTCTCAAAGAACATAGGCTGTGGACACCTTCTTGGCATTCTCCCTCTGCCTTGCTCCAGCCCAGAAGTATTACCCAGAAAACAGCTCACATGAAGCCCACATGATGACCTCCAAATCACCGGGCTCTGAGGACCAATGTGGCTTACTCCTGCAGCCCTTCAGAACTGTGTATATTTGCATACTTTAAACGCTGCTATCCCAGCTTCCAGTCAGTCTGAATCTAGGTGCTGAGAGTCTCCACTTTGGGACAATGACAGGTCTTGGCACATCCTCAACTACTAGGTGCTACTAAAAATACAACAGGCTGCCTAGACAAGCACAGATGTTTGAGAAACAACCAGAAGCTGAGGCAGGGTTGAACTACAAGGTTCATCTCTTACACAAGGCTGCTCCTTCAACACTGGAAGAGGTGGTTATTTCATTTACTATACAGAAACAAATGGAGAGTCAAGGAACAGAGGAATATGTTCCAAATGAAAATAAACCTCAAAAGAAACCTTAATGAAATGGAGGTAAGTAATTTGGGATTACCTGATAAGAGTTCAAAGTAATGGTCACAAAAATGCTCACTGAACTGGGGAGAAGAATGGAACACAATGAGAACTTCAACAAAGAGACAAGAAAAATATAAGAAAGTACCAAGTATAAATCACAGAACCAAAGCATACAATAGCTGAACTGAAGAACACACTAAAGGGGTTCAACAGCAGACTGCTGCTGCTGCTGCTGCTGCTAAGTCACTTCAGTCATGTCCGACTCTGTGTGACCCCATAGACGGCAGCGCATCAGGCTCCTCCATCCATGGGATTTTCCAGGCAAGAGTACTGGAGTGGGGTGCCACTGCCTTCTCCACAACGGCAGACTAGATGAAGTCAACTCACAGACAAGGCAATGGAACACGCCCAATTAGAGCAGCAAAATGAAAAAAAGAATGAATACTGTGAAGATGGCCTCAGGAGCTTATGGGACAACCAAACAGACTTTTACTTTATAGGGCTCTTAAAAGAGGAAGAGAGAAAGGAGTAGAAATCTTAGTTTGAAAAAATTATGACTGAAAAGTTCCCTAACTTGGGCAAGAAAACAAGCATCCAGATTCAAGAAGTCCTGAGAATTGCAAACAAGATGCTACCAGGGTTTCCCTGGTAGCTTAGTGGTAAGGAATCTGCCTGCCAATGCAGGAAACATGGGTTCAATCCCTGATCTGGGAAGATCCCACAGGCCTCAGAGCAACTAAGCCCATGGGCCACAACTATTCCATTTAGCCTGTGCTCTAGAGCCCAGGAGCCGCAACCACTGAGCCCTGGCACTGCAACTATGGAAGCCTGCACGTTCCAGCGCCTGTGCTCTGCGCCAAGGGAGTCCACTGCAATGAGAAGCCTGCACACCACAGCTAGAGAGGAGCCCCTGCTCGCCACAACTAGAGAAAAGCTCAGCCAAAAATAAATGATAAATAAAATTATATTTAAAAAGAAGCTATCTAAGAGACCCACATCAAGACACATCTTAACTAAAATGTCAAAAGTTAAAGACAAGGAGATAATCTAAAAAGCTGTGAGAGAAAAACTAGTTCTGTACAAGGGAACTCTCATAAAACTATCGGCTGATCTTTCAGCACAAACATTGTAAGCCAGAAAGCATGATACATTCAAAGTACTGGAAGAAGAAAATGTCCAATCAAGAATCCTCTGCCCGGCAAAGTTTTCATTCAGAATCAAAGGAGAAATAAAGGTTTTCAGACAAGCAAAAGTTAAAGGAGTTCACCACCACTAAATTGGCCTTATAAGAAATTTTAAAGGGACTCCTTTAAGCTGACAGAAAGGATGCTAATTATAATTAGTAACAAAAACACAAATGAAAGGATAATTATCATTGGAAAAGTGAATATATAGTGAAGGTAGTGGATTAATCGGAGAAGGCAATGGCACCCCACTCCAGTACTCTTGCCCAAAATCCCATGGACGGAGGCGCCTGGTGGGTTGCAGTCCATAGGGTCGCTAAGAGTCAGACACGACTGAGCAACTCCACTTTGACTTTTCACTTTCATGCACTGGAGAAGGAAATGGCAACCCACTCCAGTATTCTTGCCTAGAGAATCCCAGGGATGGGGGAGCCTGGTGGGCTGCCATCTATGGGGTTGCACGGAGTTGGACACAACTGAAGCAACTTAGCAGCAGCAGCAGCAGTAGTGGGTTAATTACTAATAAAGCTAATTAAAGGTTAAATGAAAAAAACTATGATTATGATAATTAGCTAAAAAATGCACAAGATACATACAACATGAGAATAAATGTTGAGTTTCAGAATGGGATCAAACTTCAGATGTTATCAACTTAAAATAGACTGTTACAGATATAAGTTGTTAAATGTAAGTCTCATGGTAACCACAAAGCAAAAACCTACAATAAATAAACAAAAGAGAAAGAGAAATAGATATAAGAATACCACTAAAGAAAGTCATCAAGCCACAAAGGAAGAGAGCAAAAGAAAGGAACAGAGAAAAACTACAAAAGCTGCTAGGAGACAATTAACACAATGGCAATAAGCACATACTTATCAATAATTACTTTATCTGTAAATGGACTAAATTATCCAACCAGAAGCCATAGAAAGGCTGAATAAATAAAAAGCAACAAACTCCTATATATGCTGCCTACAAGAGATACACTTTAGATATAAGGACACACTGAAAGTAAAGGGGTGGAAAAAGAGATTCCATGCAAATGAAAACCAAAAAAGAAAGATGGATTAGCTATATCTGTATTAAAAACAAACAAAAAACAAACCTATAAAACATACTTTTTAATAAGAGACAAAGAAGGGCATTACATCAAGGGGTCAATCCAATGAGAGGATATAACATTTGTAAATATTTATGTACCCAAAATAGGAGCACCTAAATATGTCTCACAATTATTAACAGACCTAAATGGAGACATAGGCAGCAATACAATAATAATAGGGGACTTTCATATCCCACTTACATCAATGAAAAGATCATCCAGACAGAAAGTCAGTAAGGAGATATCAGCCTGAAACAACACATTATACTATATGGACTTAACAGATATTTACAGAACATTCCATCCAAAAACAACAGAATACACATTCTTCTCAAGTATATATTGAACATCTTTAATAGATAGATAAATCATATGTTAGGCCAGAGATCAAGTCCTAATAAATTTAAGAATACTTAAATCGCATCAAGCATTTTTTCCAATCACAACAGCATGAAATGAGAAATTACATGACGAAAAACGGAAAATATACAACTATGTAGAAATTAAACAACGTGCTACTGAATAACCAACTGGCAAAAAAAGAAATCAAGAGAGAAATAAAAAAATACCTTAAGAAAAACAAAAATGTAAGCATTAACATGCTAAAATTTATAAAATACAGTAAAAACAGTTCTGTGAGGGAAGTTTACAGTGATAAATATCTACTTCGAGAAGCAAGAAAAATCTCACGCACAATCTAACTTTGCCTTAAAGAATTGGAAAAAGAAAATACAAAGCCCAAAGTTAGTACAATAGAAGAAATAAGGATTCAGTTCAGTTCAGTCACTCAGTTGTGTCCAAATCTTTGCAACCCCATGGACTGCAGCACGCCAGGCCTCCCTGTCCATCACCAACTCCAGAAGTTTACTCAAACTCATGTCCATTGAGGTGGTGATGCCATCCAATCATCTCACCCTGTCATCCTTTAGAACAGAAATAAATGAAATAGAGACTAAAAAGACAACAAAGATCAGTGAAATTAAGAGCTAGTTTTTAGAAGGCAAATAAAATCAACAAAACCTTAGCTAGACTAAGGAAAAAAAGAGAAAGGACTCAAATAAGTCAGAAATGAAAGAGGAGATATTACAAGTGATACCACAGAAATACAAAGGATCATACAGGCTACTATGAACAATCATATGCCAACAAATTAGACAAACCAGAAGAAATGGATAAACTCCTACAAATGTGCTCAAAGACTAAATGACAATGAAACGGAAAGTCTGAACAGACCAATCACTAGCAAGCAGACTGAATCGGTAATCAAAAACTCTCAACAAACAAGAGTCCACGACCAAACGGCCTCACTGGTGAATTCTATGAAACATTCAAAGAAGAATCAATATCATTGTTCTTCAAACTCTTCCAAAAAATATAAGAGGGGGGTCATTTCAAAACACAATTTATGAGGGTGATATTACCCTGCACCAAACCCAGACAAGAATAGTATAAAAAAAAAAATTTTTTTTTTACAAACTAATATCCCTGATGAACATAGATACAAAAATTCTCAACAAAACATTCAGCAGTACGTTAAAAGGATCACATACCATTATCAAGTGAAATTTATTTCAGAGACGCAGGAATGGTCCAACATCTGTAAATCAGTCAGTGTGATACACTATATAACAAAATGAAGAAAAAAATGCTATGACCATCTTAGTAGATGCATAAAAAATATTTGACAAAACTCAAAGATGCTCATTTATGATAAAAAATCTCAAATCTCTCAACAAAGCAAGTATGGAGGAAACATACCTTAAGATAATTAATGGCACACATGACAAGCATACAGCTAAGGTACTCAATATTGAAAATCTCGAAGCTTCTCCTCTAAGATCAGGTATAATACAAGGATGTTCACTTCACCACTTTTATTCAACACAGTATTCGAAGCTGCAGCCATAATAGGCAAGAAAAAGAAATAAAAGGCATTCAAATTGGAAAGGAAGAAGCAATACTGTCACTGTTTGCAGATGACACGAACATAGCTAGGAAACCGGAGACTCCATCACAAACTAACAGAACCAATAAACGACTTCAATAATACTACAGGATACAAAATCAATTTAAAAATCTATTGTGTTTAAAAACAAGCTATCAAAAAGAGAAACTGAAGACAATAATCCCATTTACAGCTGCATAAAAACAGTAAAATACCTAGGAGTAAATTTAACCAACAAGGTGAAATATGTGTATACTGAAAACTATAGAATGTTAGCAAAAGAAACTGAAAAAGACACAAATAAATGGAAAGATGGAAGACTGAAAGAATCACTATTGTTAAAATGGCAATACTATCCAAAGCAAAATACAACTTTAGTGCAGCAGATATCAAAATTCTAATGGCATTTCTCACATAAATAAAACAAAAAAATCCTAACATTTGTATGGAACTGAACAGTCAAAGCAATCTTGAGAAAGAACAAAGCTGGAGGCACCATGCTCCCTAACTTTCAAGTATATTATAAGGCCATTATTACATGCAAACAGTAAAGTTTTAGTGGCATAAAATCAGAGACTTAGATCCATAGAACAGAATAAAGAGCCCAGAAATAAACCCACACATATATGGTCGATTAATTTATGACAAACCAAGAATATACAATGGGGAAAGACAGTTTCTTAAATAAATGATGTTGGGTAAAGTGGACAGTCACATGCAAGAGAATGAAGCTAAACCACTATCTTACACCATTCACAAAGTTAACTCAAAATGGATTAAAGACTTGAACATTAAGATCTGAAACCATAAAACTCCTAGAAGAAAACACAGGCAGTAAGCTCCTTGATATAGGTCTTAGTGATAATACTTTGAAACTGCACCAAAAGCAAAAGTAAAAAAAGTAAAAGCAGCAAAAGGGAAAATGCACAAGTGTGACTGCATCAAACTAAAAGGCTGCTCTACAGCAAAGGAAACCGTCAACAACATGAAAAAGGCAATCTATTGAATATGAGAAAATATTTGTACATTAGTAACTGACAGAGGGTTGATACCCAAAACACACAATGAACTTACACAATTCAAAAGCAAAAAAACACAAATCACCCAATGAAAACAATGGGCCAAAGATCCAAATAGACATTTTTCCAAAGGAGACATACAGATAACTAACAGTGACATGAAAAGATGGTCAACATCAGTAATCATCAGGGAAGTGAAAATCAAAACCACAATGAGAGAGCAACTCAAACCTTGCAGAATGGCTAGTATCAAAAAGACAACAAATAGCAAATACTGGCAAGGATGCAGACAAAAAGGGAAACCTTGTGCACTATTTGCAAACACTTAACGTAGTGCAACCATTATGGAAAATAATACAGAGATTCCTCAAAAAATTAAAAATAGAACTACTATACAATCTAGTAATTTCACTTCTGAGTATTTATCTGAAGAAAATTAAGAAAACACTAACTCAAAAAGATACATGCATCCTTGTGTTCACTGTAGAATTATTTATAATACAAAGATGTAGAAACAACCTCAGTATTTACTGATGAATGAATGGATAAAGAAATCGTGGGATATGTGTATATATAAAGAATATTATTCAGCGATAAAAAACAAAAGAGTTGCCACTTGCCACAGCATGGGTAGACCTTGAGGGCATTACACTAAATGAAGTAATCTAAAGAAAGACAGATGCTCAAATATTGTCTGGTCTCTCTTACATGTGGAATCTACAGAAACAAACACAACATAAGCTCATAGATAAAGAAAACACATTGGTGGCTACAAGAGGCAAAACTTGGGTCAGAGGATGAAAGAAATGAGTGAACAGTGTTTTGTTTTAATAAACTGAGTTTAAAAAAAATTTTAGATGCTTTCTTCAACAAATATATGAGAAACATATTAGGTTGGTGCAAAAGTAATTGCGGTTTTGCATTGTTGAACTCTGCCATTTGATATTGAAATGCATTCTTAAATGTGATTGTTATACATCATTTTAATGCACATTTCTCACTTTATATTTCTTTGCTAATGACTTATTACTTGCTATTTATTTTAGCTTTATTTTAGTCTATGGAAATGATGCTAGACAAAAAGCAATTTTGAACAATTTTCTTATTTGAGTTCCAAATGGGTTGTAAAGCCGTGGAGACAATCTGCAGCATCAGCAACACATTTGGTCCAGTAACTGCTAATGCACTTACAATGCAGTGGCGGTTCAAGAAGTTTTGCAAAGAAGATAAGAACTTTAAAGATGAGGAGCACAGTGACCAGCAATAAGACGCTAACAACGACCAACTGAGAGGATCGTCAAAGTTGATCCTCTTAGAACTAGATAAGAAGCTGCCAAAGAACTCGATGTTGACCATTCTACAGTCATTTGGCATTTGAAGCAAATTGGAAAGGTGAAAAAAGTTTGACAAGTGGGTACCTCGTAAACTGACCACAAATCAAAAATATCCCAACAACAATGAACTATTTCTTGATCTGACTGTGATGTGCAACAAAAACTGGACTTCACACGCCAACCAGAGACAACCAGCTGAGTGACTGGACCACAAAGAAGCCCAAGTACTTTCCAAGGCCAGACACACCAAAAAAAAGCATTGTGGTCACTGTATGTTGGTCTGCGGCCCGTCTGACCCACTACCGCTTTCTGAATCCTGGCAAAACCATTCCATCTACAAGTATGCTCTGCAAGTTGAGGAAATGCACCAAAAACTGCCACATCTGCAGCCAACACTGGTCAACAGAAAGGCCCCAATCTTTCTCCATGACAATGCCCCACCGCACATTACACAACCAACACTTCAAAAGCTGAATGGATTGGGCTACGAAGTCTTGTCTCATCTGTGATATTCAGCTGACCTCTCGCCAACTACCACTTTTTCAAGCATCTCGACAACTTTTTTCAGTGAAAACACTTTCACAACTAGCAGGAGGCAGAAGATGCTTTCCAAGAGTTCATGTGATCCCAAGGCATGGATTTTTATGCTATAGGAATAAACTTCTTATTGGCAAAAATGTGCTGAATATAATGGTTCCCATTGTGATTAATAAAGATATGTTTGAGCATAGTTATAATAAAAAGCAGAGACATCACTTTGCCAACAAAGGTCCATCTAGTCAAGGCTATGGTTTTTCCAGTGGTCATGTATGGATGTGAGAGTTGGACTGTGAAGAAAGCTGAGCGCTGAAGATCGATGCTTTTGAACTGTGGTGTTGGAGAAGACTCTTGAGAGTCCCTTGGACTGCAAGGAGATCCAACCAGTCCATTCTAAAGGAGATCAGCCCTGGGATTTCTTTGGAAGGAATGATGCTAAAGCTGAAGCTCCAGTACTTTGGCCACCTCATGCGAAGAGTTGACTCATTGAAAACACCCTGATGCTGGGAGGGATTGGGGGCAGGAGGAGAAGGGGACGACAGAGGATGAGATGGCTGGATGGCATCACTGACTCGACGGACATGAGTCTGAGTGAACTCCGGGAGTTGGTGATGGACAGGGAGGCCTGGCGTGCTAAAATTCATGGGGCTGCAGAGTCGGACATGACTGAGCGACTGAAATGAATGAATAATGATTTAAAATTCACTGTCTGAAACCACAATTAGATTTGCACCAACCTAATAAAACGTAAAATGAAAATATCAATAAGAGCAGCAAATCGTCTCCTTACCTCTTTGTGTTTCAAATCCAACTGACTCCTAAGAGCCTTAAGTTCCCGTTCACGGATGTCCAAGCAAGTTTCTAGAGCATGTGTCTGTCCTTCCCATTCAGATTTTTTATGAGCTACCATTATGTCAATCTGTTTCATGAGCTCCTGCAGTTCTGCTTCACAGGATGTCAAAAATCCCCTATAAATAAGAACAGACCCTTAAGAACACAGAACATATCTCCAAGTGGCTTTTCATCTTTCATATGTAAAAACAGAGCAAATGTAAACCTACCTAAGGTGGAACAATGTCAACAAATAATCAGAAGTAAAAAACAGGATCTCTGAGCTTTTCCCTTTAAGGCACATAAGGTAACACCTATTCCACAGAACAGTCTTCCTCCAGCAGCCGACCTAAAGCCTACATCATGTGGCCAAACACAGATTGATGGAAGTCTGGTCTGGAAGTGAGACTTCCATAACCAACAACTATCTCAACTTTAACATTTTAGGGAAGCTTTCCGAAGAATCCAGGCAAGCATATGCCATATTCTCAGCTAGCCAAGCAAATAAAAAGCTTTGGAAACAACCAGGAAAATGACAATATAACTTTAAGAACTGTCTTAAGAAAGTCATCCTTGAGCCAAATTTATTTCAACTACTTCTTTCCAACTTATTATTAGCAACTTACTACAATCTATCTTCCTGTACGCTTACTAATGTCCTTCAATATTTCAGGAGATGTCAGATATTACAAAGGTAAAAACACAAGTGGACACAAATGTATTGGATTCAACGAGGTTTCCAGGAATGGCCACAGAGAGCTTCTCTGTCCATGGGATTTTCCAGGCAAGAGTACTGGAGTGGGTTGCCATTTCCTTCTCCAGGAGAGATAACTACTAAGGCTTAAATACTTAAAAAAAAAAACATCATTTGCTCTTAGTGTCACAAAATCTTTTTGTTTTTTAAAAGTCGAAAATTTAAAGTGGGTTGACAGAAAGTATCCAGCTTCACACTGCTGAGATGAGGGAAACACCCCATGGAGAGATGCTGTCCACAAACATGACATGGATCAGCCTAGATTTTGTTCACATTTCGGCTTCTGTACCCAAAGCACAAAATGGTNTTTTTAAAAGTCGAAAATTTAAAGTGGGTTGACAGAAAGTATCCAGCTTCACACTGCTGAGATGAGGGAAACACCCCATGGAGAGATGCTGTCCACAAACATGACATGGATCAGCCTAGATTTTGTTCACATTTCGGCTTCTGTACCCAAAGCACAAAATGGCCAGAGGCGTAACTCAGACATGCTTTTTAAACTCAGTGAGAAACTTAGGGTCAAAAACAAACTTACCCATCATGCCCCCGATTTTGTATTCCTTCCAACAAAGCCTCCATCGCCAAATCTCCTTTCTTTTGGCAACTGGGAAAGCAAAACAGTCAGTCAGGAAAAAACTCATTTTTTATGTTGTAACATTCCAACTTAAAAACTTAAGAACGTGCATGAAAGCATACAAATTAACAATGAGAAAATGTAGCACTCCTTAGGATAACTGTGGAAGAGTCAAGGAATATCCCTTCAAGAAATAGCAGAAACAAAAACACACTTCAAAATAACTTACAATGATCTGTGCTGCCAGTGACACTCCCCGCGTGACTGAAGTCAAATACCTTATGTGGCATCCCTACTGTCTCACATAAGAGCGGGTCTGGGTGGAAGTGGGGTGCTAGCAGCAGAAGAACACAGACACTAACAAAACAAGAGGTCACAGGAAAAGTGAGCTTTTTTAAAGAGACAGTGTTAAAAGGTAAATGTTCTGTGCTTGAACTTCTTGGTCCATCATGGGAGCTCCTATTCAACTCTAGATGACAGGCCCATGAAGCTCCTAGAACAGCTTCCATCCCCTAAGAGGCGACTACTGATCTCCTTCCTCTGTACTTCATTGTTCTTAGTCCTTAACAGGTCATTTCACGGGAGTTACATCACCCTGGAAATCGTCTTTTTTCACACCCTTTTCCCTTAACCAGTTTTATTTATACCCACAGCTCCAAGGCTTAGTGTGGCATTTTAACCTGATCTGCGTTGAATGCTTTCGGCTGGCTTATCTCAATTCCCCTCCCTTTTTTACCTAGCCCCCTGTATAAACTGGTCTATAGCTGGAGAACTGCAGAGAAGAATCTAGCAAAGAAAGAAGGGAAGGGAGACAGAACAGACTATCACAGAAAGAGAAAGACACACCATAAAGAAAGGCAGATGAGACGAGAAAGACTGCCCTTAAATTTGGATATGCCAATGAACAGTAACTGCTGTAGGCGTCTCACTTAGAAATCTTCAGGATGTTCATGTGTCAAACCACTACTCATTCCTGAAGAACTGCTTTCTTCCTTCAAAATTCAGAGGCTCAACTCTGAATCCTCTTCAAATTATAGTGCTCTAAGAGGACTTGACCTGCCTCTTGGGAAACCTGTATGCAGGTCAGGAAGCAACAGTTAGAACTGGACATGGAACAACAGACTGATTTCAAATTGGAAAAGGAGTACGTCAAGGCTGTATATTGTCACCCTGCTTATTTAACTTATATGCAGAGTACATTATCAGAAACGCTGGGCAGGAAGAAGCACAAGCTGGAATCAAGATTGCTGGGAGAAATATCAATAAGCTCAGATATGTAGATAACACCACCCTTATGGCAGAAAATGAAGAGGAACTAGAGAGCCTCTTGATGAAAGTGAAAGAGGAGAGTGAAAAAGTTGGCTTAAAGCTCAATGTTCAGAAAACTACGAGTATGGCATCTGGTCCCATCATTTCATAGCAAATAGATGGGGAAACAGTGGAAACAGTGGCTGACTTTATTTTTCTGGGCTCCAAAATCACTGCAGATGGTGATTGCAGCCATGAAATTAAAAAACACTTGCTCCTTGGAAGGAAAGTTATGACCAACCTAGATAGCATATTCAAAAGCAGAGACATTACTTTGCCAACAAAGGTTCGTCTAGTCAAGGCTATGGTTTTTCCACTGGTCATCTACGGATGTGAAAGTTGGACTGTGAAGAAAGCTGAATGCAGAATTGATGCTTTTAAGGTTCGTCTAGTCAAGGCTATGGTTTTTCCACTGGTCATGCACGGATGTGAAAGTTGGACTGTGAAGAAAGCTGAATGCAGAACTGATGCTTTTGAACTGTGGTTTTGGAGAAGACTCTTGAGAGTCCCTTGGACTGCAAGGAAATCTATCCAGTCCATCCTAAAGGAGATAAGTCCTGGGTGTTCACTGGAAGGACTGATGTTGAAGCTGAAACTCCAATACTCTGGCCACCAGATGCGGAAAGCTGACTCATTTGAAAAGACCCTGATGCTGGGAAAGATTGAGGGCAGGAGAAAGGGACGACAGAGGATGAGATGGTTGGATGGCATCACCAACACAATGGACATGGGTTTGGGTGGACACTCCAGGAGTTGGTGATGGACAGGGAAGCCTGGCGTGCTGTGGTTCATGGGGTCGCAAAGAGTCGGACATGACTGAGCAACTGAACTGAACGGAACTGAACTAACCACTAGATATACAGTATTGAAACTGAAATAGCCCCTTTCAAGGAATTAATAGACCAGTACGGGAAAGAAAAAAATTTACTAAAATGTTCCCCTAAAGTGATAAATACAGTGATAGAGACAGGCATAGGGTATCCTGCAAACACAGGAGAATAAGACTGGAAAATACAACCACAGCACATTATCTGTACCTATTTCTAAAGTTACTATCAGAAGTATTAAGTAACTATTCATGCGTAAATATGGCAGAGAGGATTTCTTTCTAGTTGGTTTATCATTTTTATTATACCAAAATTAGACAAGATTAAAAGTTAAAAGTTTTCATGTTCTATCCCACTGTCTTTCAAACAATGATACAGTCAGTTACAACAAGAGAAAGATTCTGCTTTGCTCCACTGCAGGGAACTGAAGGGCAGTACACAGTTGTCTCAGTACTATGCAGATGAAGATCCAGGACAGAGTCTTACCCTACAACTAACTAGCTTTGTGTCCTTGGACTTCACTTTCTTTCTTTATGAAGGGGCATGACCTACATAGTCTCCAAAATTTTTTCCAGTTTTTAAAGGGATTCTAATGGTCAAACACATATATACTGTAAATACCATGCTCTTGACAACTCTATGTGGATATTTAGATTTAGTAACATAATACACAATGTATTTTCTGGATGACATTATTTAGTAATTAGCAATATTTATTTTGCTGTTGTTCAGTCACTAAGTTGTGTCTGACACCATGGACTACAGCACGCCAAGCTCCTCTGTCCTCTGTTAGTTTCAGGAGTTACTCAAATTTATGTCCAGTAAGAAGCAAAAAGTCACTGAATGCTCAACTGTTCTGCCTTGTCTATACTGTCTAATTCAGTCTTCACAGCAATCATAAAAGTTACATACTATCACTTTGAGGAAACTGAGGCTTGAAAGGTTAACTTGATTATGGTAAACTACAAACCACAGTCCCAGGACTCAAACCTAGGCAGTGTGATGCCTAAGCTCCAGCCAATAGGTGATCTTTATATATTTTACAGTATTCCAGATCTTAAAATACATCAGCATATCTTCTTTTGATTTAATAATATCTTCCTGATATAAACAAAATGAAAACAAACTGAAAAGTCTAGACACAGGAAGAAATAGACTGAACTATGACAACACCACCACGGACACCAGAGGGCAGTAGCACAACAGTGAACAGGGCCCATTTCAGAAATTAAAACCATGGTCCAAGATAATGAGATCTGTTTTAAACAAGAGGTGGGGGTGATGTAGGGAAGACAAGTAACAATTGCTATAGAAAATAATCTAATATATAATGTTTTTTTAAAAAATACTTTCACCATCTTCTTGAGCACCTAACAGCATCCCTTCTCCTTCCTGAGGATCAGGTAAATAGCAAGAACTCAGATTTTCTATGGACTTTTCTGAGTTTCTCTCGCAGCTGTATCACGGACTCCTTTTCTAAACAATCTGACCCTCATTCAGCTGCATGCAGTACATTACTTTGCTTTCCTTTTTGGCCTGTTCCATGCAATAATTATGTAAAGTTTATTCTTTGTCCAAAATAAATACAATTTTAAGTATTATGTAGGTGCAAGAGTAATTATGGTTTTGCACTGTCAAACTTCGCCATTTGATGTTGGAATACATTTTTATATAAATGTGAATCCCAGGGACAGGGGAGCCTGGTGGGCTGCCATCTGTGGGGTCACACAGAGTCGGACACGACTGAAGCAACTTAGCAGTAGCAGTGGTTATGTTATACAACATTTTAATGCAATTTCTCAGTTTATATTTTTTTGCTAATGACTTATTACTTGCTATTTATTTTTTATTTATTTTAGACTAGGAAAATGATGTTAGACAAAAAAGTAAATTTGAACAATTTTCTTGAGTTCAAAATGGGTCATAAAGTAGCAGAGAAAACTCATAACATCAACAATGTATTTGGCCCAGGAACTGCTAACGAATGTACAGTGCATGGTGGTTCAAGAAGTTTTGCAAAGGAGACGAGAGGCCTGAAATGAGAAGCGTAGTGGCCAGCCGTCGGAAGTTGACAACAAGCAAGTGAAAGGATCATTGAAGCTGATCCTCTTACAACTACAGAAGTTGTTGAAGAACTCAACACCAACCATTCTATAGTCATTTGGCATTTGAAGCAAATTGGAAAGGTGAAGAAGCTCAGTAAGTGGGTGCCACATGAGCTGACTGCGAAGTGTCATCTTCCCTTATTGTACACAACAATGAACCATTTCTCAATCGGACAGTGATGTACAATGAAAAGTGGATGTTGTAGGATAAATGGCAACCACCACCTCAGTGGTTGTTCTGAAAAGAAGCTCCAAAGCACTTCCCAAAGCCAAATTTACACCAAAAACAGGTCATGATCACTGTTTAGTGGTCCGCTGCCTGTCTGATCCACTACAGCTTTCTGAATCCCAGTGAAACCATTATATGTGAGAAGAATGTTCAGCTAATTGATGAGATGCACCAAAAACTGCAATGCCTGCAGCTGGCACTAGTCAGCAGAAAGGGCCCAATTCCTCTCCACAATAACGCCTGACCACGTCACACAACCAACACTTCAAAAGTTTAACTAATTGGGCTACAAAGTTTTGCTTCATCCCCATATTCACCTGACTCAACCAACTACCACATCTTCAAGCATCTTGACAATTTTTTACAGGGAAAATGCTTCCACAACCAGCGCGGCGGCGGAAAATGCTTTCCATGAGTTCACGGAATCCCAAGGCATGAATTTTTATGCTACAGGAATAAACAAACTTATTTGTTGTTGGCAAAAATATGTTGACTGTAATGGTTCCTATTTTGATTGGGCTTCCCAGGTGGCGCTAGTGGTAAAGAAACTGTCCACCAGTGGAGGAGACATAAGAGACATGGGTTCGATCCTAGGGTGGGGAAGACCCTCTGGAGAAAGGAATGGCAATCCACTCCAATGGACTGGAGAATCCCAAGGACAGAGGAGCGTGGCAGGCTACAGTCCACGGGGTCGCAAAGAGTCGAACATGACTGAGCAACTTAACACACTATTTTGATTAATAAAGATGCACTTGAGCCTAGTTATAATGATTTAAAATTCAGTCTGAAACCACAATTATGTTTGCACCAATCTGTTAATTAGTTTGATAATCTGTTATTCCTTGCCATTAACATAAAATGTTAAAGTAGTTAAATGGAAACTTTGTAGCTCTATAACTGGTATGGGAGAAGCTTAGTCATTTCAGCATTTAGATCAAGACATCAACAAACAAAAGTTATAATTAAAAATCCCTATTGGAATGAAGACTGTTAAATCAGTGAAATCTAGAATAAGGTGGTTAAAGGAAATATAGGCTTTTTCATCAAGTCTGGAAAGCTGGGAAAAAGTACTTTAAACTTTAGAGGAAAAGAATCCAAAGAGGGTATCTAATAATGGGCAAATCTTTGAAATTCATTAACATATTTGAATTTAAAAGCTAGAAAGGACCAGAAGGCCTCCAATTTAGCTTCTTCACTTTACAGGTCAGGAAAATATCCAGAGGAATGTGCCTGAGATCAAATTATTCACAAAATGGGGCACAGAAAGAAAATAAATCTAGTTGGAATTATGAATTAATCCTAAGAGAAAGAATATGTCTATTCATCAAGTCTCATTTTAAAGGAAGATTATAATGTTTTGTCCCTTACCTGCCTTGGTGTTATTGTGATTACAAAGATCTATGGCTATGTCAGATATACTATGACTGAAAAACTGTACCTGCTCCAATAAATAATCAGTATCATTTACAAATGCCCAGAAGGGTTCCTACTTAAACTTAAAGGAGAAAATTATCAGATAAAAGATCAAAGAAACCTCCCAAAATAAAAGTGAAATTTTAAAACATGGTCCAAATTATGACTCCAAATTCAAAAAGAATAAAGGCAAAGACTAAAAAATCCTTAGTAGATAAAAATACAATCTTACATGGTAAAAATGCTGTAAGCAAAGCTGAAAGATAAATGACAACAATACTTATAAAGTTTTATCACAAGGGGTTAATTATCCAAATGCATAAAGAGCTTATAAAAACTGAAGGGAAAAAAGAAATCTATAGAAAAATGGGCAGAAGATATGAACAGAAGTTCACAGAAAGAAAAATCCAAATGAACTTAAACATATGAAAAGATCCTCAACCCTGTTCACAGTTGAGAAATATAAACCACATGTTATGCGTGATTGTCAAAATACATTAAGCATATAAAATTATATATAGATATATAACATATAGTGCATTTGTTCTTACATAAGCACAAGCCCCAAACTGGTAAATATGATACCTATAAGAAAGGGAAGTAGTCAGCGTGGAGAAAACAGGAAGCTAAGGTCAGGAGGGACCTTAAGGGTACTTGTTTTATAGGCACTATGCCAATGTTTTACTTATAATGAAACAAATCCAAATGAAGAAAGAAAAAAAGCAGTATTGAAAATTACTGGAAACAAAATAAACTATCAACTAGATACCAAGTTGGCAGCCTTACCGTGTAACAAATTGCTTCATATGCTTTGAAAACACAACAACTTTACTGTACATATTTCAAGTGAGGTAGGTACTAAGGACAAAAAAGTACTACAAAGAAATCCTAAACACCATTCAGGAAACAGTTAACAGTAAATTTGGTATCCTTAATTTGAAAGAATTACATACAGGAAAAAAGTAACTATGTTAATAAGCAAAAGAGAAAAGGATATAAAAAATATAAAATCAAGTGTTTTTAAAAAGCTATGAAATTAAATTGGCAATATCAATGTGAATTCTGTATGGTTCTTGTTTTTAAAATGTACCTATTTCCTAACTTTGGCTACTGTAAATCCTAAAACCAATGACCAACCTAGTAGCAAGAGCACCTCTGGAGCCCAGACCTCTCTCAAATCACCTCAAGGAACCAGGGCTTTTTGGTGGCCAGAAATGTACAAGTGAGCCAGGAATATGTTTTAAAAGAAAATAAGGAAATTCTCAAAGACTACCACTGGTCATATCAAAGAGGACAGGAGCCAAATTAAATAGGCTGCCACTGGCCAACAACCTAAATGTGCAAAAAAAAAAAAAAAAAGACTGCAATAGGTTGAGACAGTTAAAATATATTCAAATCTATAAGTTCATGATGATTAAAAAAAAAAACGAAAATCCTCATGGTTACCTTTGAAGGTTGCTAGGCCACCAACTCATTACTGTGCTCTGAAAATAGAGGGAAAGAATTAAGCATTTTTCTTGCTTTTCCTGTACAACCTGCATTTCAAATAGCTGGTGGGGTAATCAAACAGCTGGTGAGTTAAAAAGTTCTTCTTAANGATTAAAAAAAAAAACGAAAATCCTCATGGTTACCTTTGAAGGTTGCTAGGCCACCAACTCATTACTGTGCTCTGAAAATAGAGGGAAAGAATTAAGCATTTTTCTTGCTTTTCCTGTACAACCTGCATTTCAAATAGCTGGTGGGGTAATCAAACAGCTGGTGAGTTAAAAAGTTCTTCTTAAGAAATTTCCAGCTAATAAATACTAAGGAATGATGGAATCAGAAAATCACTATATTGCAGCCCCTAATGCAATGGATATAAGCAATTTAAATCCATGAAAGGATCTCACCATTAAGTGAATGGTTCATGGATAATTTCATGATGAATGGATTGGGCTGACAATACCTGAACCCACGCTGCTCAATCTTAACATTAAGAAAGAGAGAAACTCAGAAATAACATGCCTCACTTAAGTATTGTGCACCAACAATGAAATCTTCCTCTGCTTCCTCCCCCAAAAAAGTCAAGGTTGAATCTGATCAAGCTTCTAGATCAGTGCTGTTCAACAGAATTTTATGCAATTATGAAGACACTTTATATATGTAGCATTTGAAGAGTAGCTATTTGATATATGTGACTATTAGACACTTGAAATGTGGCCACTGCAACTAGAAAATGGAAATTTTTAGTTTTATTTAATTTTAATTCATTTAAATAGCCACAGGTGGCTGACACCTACTATATGGGCTGTGCAGATCTAGATCTCACTACCAGTTTATTCCCTTTAAAGGAAATAAAGGGAACAGGTGTACAAGTTAAAAGATGGCATCTGGACGCAATGAACTAAATCTAAAATGTTAAAGGAAAAAAGAGAGGCAACAAAATTGTAACATTAAAAAAGACTGAAGGACTTCCCTGGAGGTACAGTGGTTAAGACTCTGCCTTCTAGTGCAGTGGGTTGCTGGTTCCATCCCTGGTGGGAGAGCTAAACTCCCACATGCCAAAACATAAAACAGAAGCAATATTGTAATAAATTCAATAAAACTTTAAAAATGATCTTCATCAAATCAAAACAAAGAAATCTTAAAAAATAATACAGAAAAAGATTGAAAAAGTATATCAACTCAATGCAACACATGTATCTCTATTTTAATCCAAACAAGCTGATTTTAAAAACACATATATGGGACAGGTGTGAAAAATCTGAACCCAGACTGAATACTGACAATGTTGTTCAGTCTCTAAGTCATGTCCAGCTCTTTCCAACCCCATGGACTACAGCATGCTAGGCTTCCCTATCCTTCACTGTCTCCTGGAGTTTGCTCAAACTTACGTCCAATGAGTCAGTGATGCCATCCAACCGTCTCATCCTCTTCCACTGCCCCTTTCTCTTCCTGCCCTCAATCTTTCCCAGCATCAGTCTATAGGATTTTTACTAATTTTCACAGATGTGATGACAAAACTAACACAATCTGAGTTCTTAAAGAAAAAAACTTAAAGTAACATAGAAACCAAAAATTCAATTCCTGAAACCTAGGTCGTGTCGGTTTTAGCTGAATTTCAAACAAGCCTCCTAAAAGTAGGAAGCTCTAATAAAAGTTGACTACTGATGCTGTTACCATCCAATACCATGTTAATTGAGAACGGGAAGGGCCAAAGTTGTTCTACCTTTTAACAGGAGACAAGTGGCATCAATACAATATATACATACAACAACTATAGTAATTGTTAAAACCTGAATCTATATCCATTTTAAAGACTAGTGTAACTGTTTACAAATATCTAGCCCATTTTAATTTCAGTCGTTCTTACTATACTGATCACTGATGATATAGTCAAAAGGCAAGAAGCTCAAGATAAAAAGCTAATATACTACATTTCAAATAAAAAAATACATACCCTTTATTATATCATTAAGCTACAGCTATGATCAGTATAGAAATATTTGAAGGTAACATGTAGTTAATGATCCTTATGGTTTCCTCTTCGTATCTAGAAAATAGTTAAATGCAGGCATGTGGGGAACTGTATAACTACCGGGAACAAATCCTACAGTCCGTTTTATTAAAGGAAGGAAAAAAATGTTAACTCTGGTTTAAGGAACCGTTTGTAAGGCTTAAGGAAAACTACTCTGCGCAATACGTGTGCTTTAACTAGACGCTGTAAATGAACACGAGTCGCTGACAGCAAGCTCACTTTTACTCTCTGATGTTGTAAAAACTACATTATAAGCCTAGGTTTACTGCTTTCAAATATGTTCATGATTATAGTGCTTTATGGACCCATCCCTTTTTTTCTCTCACTTTATTTCGCATCCTTGATTTCTATGGAGCAATAAGTTCAGGGTTCCCCAAATTCTGTCCTTCATGATTTCTGCCACATTACCGTACCTCTGGAACTAACATTAAGGTCTTAAGTCAATTATTTTTAAAAACTTGCTAAATTTCCCACCCATAAATGAACCACTATCACCTGCCCGTCAGTAACCTAAGCCGCAACAAGGCTAGGAAGCAGCTAGCCAGATGAGGCAGCCCAGGCGGGAGGGCTGGGCCGGGGGTACCTCCCCAGAAGTGGCAGACTGACTCGCTGCAGACTCGGCTGGGAGAGGACAAGCAGCTCGCCCACCCCGCCGCCCTCCCGCCGGCCGGCCTCAGGGGAACGGCTGACCACCTGGCTAGCCCGGACTGCGCGCCGTGGGAGGCCATATCTTGCTTCGCGGCTCTNGCCTGGGACGGTGGCTGTGGCCTGGTCATTGCCGCCTTGTATTTTCCACGCTTCCAACCCTTGAGGAGTGAAGGCACCTTAGCGCCTAACTCTGGAAATGAGATGTTAGCCCCGATGAGCTGACGCCCAGCTTTGAGTTTGGAAGGAAAAATAGGTGTTCGTGATGGGGCAAAAAGACCTTTTTAGGTGCAAAGGCTGGAAGTGTGACAAGTTAGATGTATTCTAAAGAATAGGTGAAAAACGATTTGAGGCCAAACTGGGGGGGAACATGCTGAATCATTAATAAATTTACGCACAGCAATTGAAAACAATAATGCTTGAACGATCAGTCATAAAGCCAACTTAACTTGCCTAGTGAATCATAAAAATAAGGACCCATTCAAGGGCAGAATGCATGCTGACGCTGAGTGATCCGAGAAAACTTTACCAAAAGATGGAATCTCTGTGTGACTAGGAAGATCAGCTGGGAGGTACTGTGATGTTATAAAGAAACCTGGATGATCCAAAGCCAAAACATCCACACTAGAAAGCCTAGAGAACCCTAGTGGCTGGATTACATCATCTTTTTATTCTTCATGTTTAAGAAATAACCTCTTTGGTTTACAGGTCCCATCCTACAAGATCAAAACTGCAAGAGAATGGACAGTGAGGTACAGAGAGATGGAAGGATCTTGGATTTGATTGACGATGCTTGGCGAGAAGACAAGCTGCCTTATGAGGATGTTGCAATACCACTGGTAGGCTGTAATGTGTGCTGAGGGTGATGGGTTAAAGGTCTGATCTAGTAGACCCTAGTAGCTGTAGGTTATCAACGGACAAATAAACTAAAGTCAAAGAAATCAAAACTATGGAATCCTCTGACTCTAGAAGCCTCTGGAGAGTATTTCGCTCAACTTTGTGTTTGAAGAGAAATGTGGTTAAGATTGCTGAGGTGACCAGCTCAATTAGAGGTCATATGAGAACTAGAACTGAGGTCCGCTGAGCCCTGTTCTGTCCACCACACCAAAGGGAGAAAAGAATTTAATGTGTATCATGAGGAGGAACAAGAAGCAGTGGTATATGCACTTAATTTCTCTTCCTGTGGCCTGTCATTTTCAGAATCTCACAGTTTTGGAACACATGTCTATTCTAGGTTCCCTGGAAAATATTCAGAAGAGACCTGGCTTTTCTTCTTTTACACTTAGATCATCAGGCTCTTTTCTTTCCTAATCTCTGGAAAATTCTTCTGCAGAGAGTTTGTTAAGCCTCACGTCATAAGATCTAAACATTTTACTCAAATAAATGCTTACTAAAAATTCTCTTTATGTCATAGAAGCCTAACAAGAAGAACAAGGACTGTTTTTCTTTAGAGCCTGCCAAGAGTTGTGGATTAAATAGAGCTTGCAAGCAGGTGGTCTGCTGCGGCCATATATGTTTTCATTTAAGAATAAGAGGTAATGTGTTCAAGGAATAATACTCGTAACAGATAATAAATGACAGCTTAGTTCAAGTTTAGAAAAATAATCAAAAGAACATAATAAGAATTATAGCACCACTTTCATTGAATACCTGTTTTGTGCCATGGACTGAGGTTGAAACCTGACATATTTTATCTATATCCTTAAAAGAATCTTCGGGGTTGATGATGATATCCCCACTGTACAGGAAGAAAATAGGATCAAAGAGGGGATCTTGCCCAAATGTTGGTAGCTAATAAGCTGGACTTCGCACTGAGGTCTATGAGGCTCCAGATCCTGTCCTGTGGACTTTTGTTGGTTCTTTCATTCCACAATCTTCTTTAAAGCCTATCATGTGCCTTAAGACTAGGTAAACATAAGGACATTTCCTGCCCCTCTGAGTCTAGAAAGGCAATATATATCAAAAAATAATTGTAATAGTCAATGTTCTGAGTGGAGGTCATGAACAGCTATGTAGTCTAAAAAGTGACTGCTTGCCTGGTGGGCATTAGAAAGGGCTTCAGGAGGAAAATGACATTTAAGCTGGTCGTAGGGGAGGAACAGAGGCTTAGTGAGGGTGGACAGGCAGTGGGAACAGATGTGCAAAAGTTTTGAATGGCTTTGGGATATGGTAGGGCATTCAGTGTGGATGGAGAATATAACTGTTGTAAGTAAGAAGAAAAGTTGGTCTTGGACCTTATTTTGAGAGGAGCATTTGATACCAAGCTTACCGCTCATCCTGAGGAGTGAGGATCCTCAAAACAGAGATCTGCTATGTTCAAAAATACTAGAAGACCAGTTCAGCAGCATCATTAGAGAACGTCTGCCGAGGAGAAAGGAGCCGGTGACAGAGCAGCGAGGCCAGTTGGGAAGCTAATGCAGGGTCTGGACAAAGGAGGGGGACCTAAACAAAGGCAAGAAGGTGCAGAGGAATTGCTGAATTCTGGACATGCTGACAGCAGGATTTGGGGACCATTTGTGTGGCTGGGGTTGAGGGAGAGGGAAATTTCTATGCTGACTTCCAAGCTGTAGCCTGGCCCTGTTGCTAATCCGTGTCTTTTCCTCAGGCAATGTCTTTTCCCCTAAGGCAGTGTTTGTGTCAGTTAGCTTTTGCTGCTGCCTAACAAATATCCCCAAAATATGGTGGCTTAAAACAATGCTATTTATGTCATGATTTTGTCACTCAGCTGAGTCTTCTTGTCTTTGCCAGCATGGTTGATCCCTGCGGGACTTGGTGGTGTTTTACAGTGGGCCAGCAGACTGGCTGGTGGCTAAGTAATTCTGGAGGTTTTGACATGTCTCACAGTTAGCAGGCTGTCAGCTGGACTGATGAGCTGACTAAGCCACAGTCTCATTGTCTAGCAGATTAGCCCAGACTTCACATAGTCATTTTCAGATTCTAAGAAAAGGATGAGAGGAAACTGCAAGGCTTCTTGGAGCCTAGACCCAGAAGTCACATGACCAACCCCAGCTGAGGGTTGGGGAAATAAACTCTGACTTTTCCTAGGAGTAGCTGCAAAGAATTGTGGCCATTTTTGGATACTTTGTGTTTGTTTTCCAGGCACATAGGCAATTTTATAGGTTGGCATTTGTTGCAAGAGACAAGAGTGACCAAATTAAAGGCATGCTTATTTTAGAATGAGATAAAGTTAAATAATTGATTAACCAAGGACTTGTTTATGCTTTGTCAGCTATAAGTAGTATTGAAACCAGATGTTCTGTTTGAGTGCATTATTGCTTTACAGTAAATAATCATTCCTTTCAATTTGTACAAGTATGTTTGAATCTGAGTTTTACCTTTGAAGAGCAAAATGTATGTGATTCAGATATACTTGTACATCTTACAATTAAATCGTTTTATTCATATTGAATGTCATTTTGAAGGAGAAAATTATTATATTCATATACTGCAAGTTGGAGTCCAGTGGAAAATCCTGTCTAGATATTGAGTAACAGTTTGCTGCCCTTAAAAATAAAGTCTAAATTAAGATAAATGAAAAGAAATATATTGGTATCAGAGAATTCTAGTACTAAGCAGAGTTCTGATAGTAACAAATTTAAATACAAGGAAACTATCAAAATATTCTCACTACACCACAAAAAACTGGTGAACTATGTGAGGTGATGGACGTGTTACCTAGCCTTACTGCAATAATCATTTCACAATGTATACGTGTATCAAATCGTGTTGTACACCTTAAACTTACACAATGTTACATGTAAATTAAATCTCAGTAAACCTGGAAATACATAAGGACACTACCCCAGATTCTACACGAGGTGTGGCCCATTGCTTAACCATTTTCAGACAGTTGTGGGTAAGCTGTGTTGCTTTCTGTTGCCCTGCTCCAGCGCTAGAGGGAAGTCTCCTCTATTGTCTTCTGTTTCCGTGCTCCTCACTTACCTCCATTATGTAACAGAGGCATGGATACCTTTGAATTGTTTTGAACTGGATTGTTTTGAATACCTTTCTCCTGCGTAAGGAATATCCCGGCAGATGTGGCATTCTATAAAGCAGCCGCCCCACTCCACCCGCTCCAAAAGATTTAGTGCTGGCTGATTTCATTGTTCCTAGCCACTAGTGAGGATGGCAAGTAGTTCATGCCTTGAACTACTTGCAGTGCCTGGCACCTGACCTGAGTTACCTCACTTAGCCCTCACAGCAGTCCTGTGAGGCGATGACTACTTTTTTCTCTCATTGCTGAAAAGGAATCAGAGCCTCCGAAGGTCTGAATACCTCGCCCTAGTACTCCAGGAAATGGTGGAGTCATGGGCTCAGATCCCAGTGGCTCAAGGAATCCTGTGTGTCTTTAGCCTTCTGCCACAGTGCCTCCCATACAAGCCCCAGAGTCATGATGCCGTTGTTCTGACTGGAGGCGGATGGGGCACGTTTGATCAAAACTTGTGGGGTTTTTCCTCACTTATTTTGATTCTCACTCTTTCTGTAGGATATATTTCTATACTACCTGTTTCAGGAATTCACAGGTTTTCATTCTAAGTATTCTTGAGTTTTAAGGGGGTTGTTAATGCAAAGTAAGCTGTCGATCTGAATGTCCTTTGTACCTTTTCAGAATGAGCTCCCTGAACCTGAACAGGACAATGGAGGCACCACAGAATCTGTTAAAGAACAAGAGATGAAGTGGACTGACTTGGCCTTACAATACCTCCATGAGAACGTTCCCCCCATAGGAAACTGACTCCTGGCTCCTTGTTCATCAACAGATTTTTTTTTTTTAATATAGATACAAAACATTTTCTTTCTGTCTCCTAACTTAAATCTTTTAGTGATAGATCAACACTGAAAAATGTGCAGCTAATTTTGTGGCAGCGAAATACAATGTGAAAATACTCCATCAGGTTGAGAAGCTGATTGCAGTTTCTTAGGGATGGAGAACATCTGGCCCTTTGAACCTAAAGTTCTTCATTGACTAGCTTGTTGTGTTTGTTTGAACATGATTCATTAAACATTTGCCTTTAATTCTGATTTTGCTTTACTGTCAGAGTTCATCACTTCCCAACTACTTACATGTGTCCTGTGACACAGGTGATTGGGGATATGCGAGGGAAAGGTGAAGACAAAAGAAGTCAGATGTGAGAATGAACTCCCATTCTGAGAATCATCTGAGTGGGTATGTGTGGAGTCTGTAGATGTTGTGGATACATAGCCTGGTCACTGACTACAGGGATTCCTAAAATTCCCCATGAAATTTTCAAAACTTCGGAATAAATTTACAGATTAAAAGCTATCTTGACAATTAACTTCTCCCTACAACTTTCTCTGATGCCTCAGGAAAGGTGAGATGGACCACTAGTTTTACCCAGTAACAGGATTCTTTATTTTCTCAAAGCCCTGTAAGGTATAACTGAAGCACCGTAGAGTCAATATTTGGTTACACATTTGAGTAAGAACTTGTATTTTGAATAACACATTGATGGACATTTATTTCCCAGAATTATTTGCCTCTGTTACGTGGTATCACTCTTTTTCTCTCCCCAGATTGTAAACTCTGCAGGGAGAGGCCCTTGTTTTAACATCTGTACCTCTCATCATAAAAATGGAAACACTGAATAATTGAAATCTCTCTTATCATTTTTAACTGGGTCATTTTATTTACATACCTTTTAGGAATAAGAAGTATACCACAAAACAAATGAGCTGATTTTAGGGTTTCAATCAGAAACATGGTTGTAGCAATTCACCTGTCATCCAGACACATCCAGGCTGATGGAGTCCCTGGGTATCAGTGACTTGCCTAGAAGTCATTCATCTCAGAATAAAGGCTTCAATTCACCAATCCCTCAATAACCAGACAGCTCAGTAAAAAAGAAAATTACGACGTTCAGAAAAAACATACTAAGAGAAAACAACGTTTTTTTTTTAAATTACCTAAAATTCCACAGTTCTTCCACATTCTAGTTAACTGAGGGCTTTACTACAGCTTTACTTGAGGTATATAATACCCAAGACACTGACATCTGGAAATCCAGCCTTGCTTGTGGGCCCAACCTTTCCCAGGAGTATTGGTAGACCAGTCTCACAGTATGAGACTTGTGAACTAGACCATTGGTTTATCTGCTTGGTTGCGACCCTCATCTGGGAACTGCTCCCGCAACATATTGTGACCCATGATAGGGTGGCAGAACAGTAGCTCACTGCAAGGAATTAGGTCACCAATTCTAGGCCAGATTGTCAACTGCAGCTTTAGAATCTGCCCACCTAGGCCTGCCTGGCTGAATGATGGGCGCAAGAGATGCTAGGCTGCCCTTGTAGGCTGCCTCCCTAACCACGGGAGCCGAAATACCCACGGAGGAAGATGTCTGCAGAGGAGCTGAAGGGCTGTGTCCACGTGGCTCTCCTGTGGTTCCTGTGCCTTGGCTGCTGTGCTTTCCAGCTCAGCGCACGTGTGCTGCTGTCTGTGGGAGGCACCCCATTAGATGCTGGTAATGGCAGTGAACAAAAAATCAGGCTTCTGCCTTCATTTAGTGGGGGAACAGTATTAAACCAACAGGCATACGAAGCCATAGTTTTAAATTGTGGCACATACTAGGGAGAAAAAGGATGTCCCTTAGGTTCCTAGAAGCAAAATCAGAAGCGGTTTCTTCTGCAAGGAGTTTATTGAGATTAAGCTCCCGGGAGAAGCCTGTGAGGGAAGCAGGGTAGGGTCGGGGAAGAACCTGAGCAAAGAAGGGCTTCAGCTGGAGTCTGGCCTCTGCCTCTTTCCTGGGAGACACAGAGCGTGATGTCACAGGAGTCTCCCCACCTTGAGGCTGGATCCTAGGCCTTTGAGCCCAGTATCCCGTGGCCAGTCATCAGCTCTGCCCTCCTGGGCCTCCCTGGCGACTCAGATGGTAAAGAGTCGGGCTGTGATGCAGGAGACCCAGGCTTGATCCCTGGGTAGGGACGATGCCCTGAAAAGGGGAATGGCAACCCACTGCAGTATCCTTGCCTGGAGAATTTCATGGACAGAGGAGCCTGTCATGGGGTCACAAAGAGTCCAGCATGACCGAGGGACTAACCAAGGAGGGCATAACCAGACATTGCTAGGGAACAGGACTCTCCAAGGAATAGTGTAGCTCTTGACGGTCAACAGTGAGGGAGTAGGTGCCCAGACAGACCAAGCAGAGGGCAGCTGGGCCCCAACAGTGACAAGTGCAGGATATAGGAAGTAGAGAGTATGATTGGGGACCTGACTTAGATTAGACGATCACAGTGAAACCCTCTTGGTAAGCGGATTTTATGGCACATATTCCGTTTCTGAATTTTTCCCATTCTCCAGTGAAGTGGCCAGGTCCTTGGTGCTTCCTGTTCACAGCAGAGAGGAACCCTAATCCTTGTCTGAGGACCAGGGAAGGGATGGAGGGGAGGAACCTCTTAGGAGCAGTGGAAGTCTGTGCCCCACTGGCTGGTGGTACCCAGCGAGATGGTGATCTTCAGAGGCTTGAGATTTTGGGGTCCCCCAAAGGAAATCTGAAGTCCACCTGAGTCTCCCAGCCTGAGCAAAGACCCCAGAGCACTGGACCCACCTCCTTCAAGGCCCCTCAGAGCTGGCAGTGAGGATAGGAGCAGGCATGTAGATGGACCAGAGGTCCTGGCCCATTTTTGAGCATCCTAAATGCTTGTGAGACCGTCAAAGAAGAAAGGATGCCTCAGTGACCAGAGATTTAATTTCTGCTGCAGCGCAGCAGAACGGAGCCAAAAATACTTAATTTGCTCTGAAAAAATTAGAAAACGTGGTATTTCTTGTGCCCTCCTTGAGTTTGTGAGCCAACACCTGATGGATGGGTAGAAGTAGCCAGGGGAAGAATTGGAGGGTGAGGGTTGATGGCCGAGAGCAGATTGCGTAAAGCCCAGAGGTGAAACTGGCATCACAAGCAAGGTGGGCGGGGAGGCAGGAGAAGGTGGGGGAGGGCCTGATTAGATTTTATTTTATTTTTTTAAGCATAGATCATGCTGGGTTTGAGTTGGTAAGAACAGAAACAGAAAGACAGAAGAGGTTTTGCCTTGGCTCAGGTGAGGAACGGTGATGGCTTGAAGCAGCAAGATGGAGGGTGGCAGCAGAGGGACCTGTCCTCGCAGGCTGAGTGAGAGGGGTGTATCAGGCAGCGAGCGCCCTAGGTGGTGGCTGTGTGGTTCAAAAGAGACTTGGGTGTCCGGTGTGAGCACTAACCTGTGACCAGGAGGCAATTCTCTGGGCCAGACCCGGGGCTGTGGATGCAGCCTCTGTCCTCTAGAAATGGAGGATCTAGTCCAGGAGTTACCCATCCTTTGAAGTCCAAATTAAACCCAATTCTTAATACTATAATAAAAATAATACTGTTAACTGAGCACTTATTCCTGTTCTAAACACATGACCAAGAGATGGAGGCTTAACACTGAACAGCTTCTTCCAAGATAAAGTCACTTAAATGGTAAATGGGTTCCAACCTACGTTTACTGATCCTAAAACCCACATCCTCTCCCTGGACCATATTATGTCCCCTGCAAAACTTTTGACCACTCTGTTCTGAACTGGGAAGGAAATCTTATCCGATCATTTAGAACTTCCAAATGTTTACCTTCTTTTATAATTGAGAGAAAGAACTGAAAAAATAATTTTTATTAAGATCCCAGGAGTCATGAAGCAGGAGACCCCAGGTTGACCCCTGGGTGGGGAAGATTCCCTGGAGAAGGGATAGGCTACCCACTCCAGTATTCATGGGCTTCCCTGGTGGCTCAGCTGGTTAAGAACCTACCTGCAGCGTGGGAGACCTGGGTTCAATCCCTGGGTTGGTGGATCCCCTGGAGGAGGGCATGACGACCTACTCCAATATTCTTGTCTGGAGAATCCCCATGGACAGAGGCTACAGTTTATGGGGTTGCGAAGAGTTGGACACAAGTGAGCTACTAAGCACAGGAGTCATGAAACATTTACAAATACAACCTATTACCAAACCCATATATAATTCATGTAACTCTTAATTTTACCATTGTGAGTTATATTGTTATCACCGTTTTGTATACAAGGTCAAATCCCTTGGAGAGGAACTGGCAACGCACTCCAGTACTCTTGCCTGGAAAACTCCATGGATGGAGGAACCTGATGGGCCACAGTCCGTGGGGTCGCAAAGAGTCGGACACGACTGAGCAACTTCTCTAGTTCACTGGTTCAGACCCCTCAGGTGTGTTTTCAGATTTTGGTGCTTCGACACCTTCATGTCAATGCTATCTGGTCCCCAGCAGGGGGCACTCAGTTTCTTTAAGAAAGTCCAAATTGCTGGTGGACCTTTAAACTCTAAACTCTAGGTCCTGAATAAATGTGGTGTTTTGCTTGGGAGTGATTCTGCATATCTGGGTTCCAGTGTGCTGGGTATGGGTTTCTGTGAATCCCTGGAATTTNAAATGTGGTGTTTTGCTTGGGAGTGATTCTGCATATCTGGGTTCCAGTGTGCTGGGTATGGGTTTCTGTGAATCCCTGGAATTTAGGCTAGCCACACGCGGCCTAGGCAGCTCACCTAGTGGGCTCCACACTCCCGTTTTGTAAGGATCCAAGAAGGCACATGGAAATTGTGGGCAGTTCAGAACTTGGGCTACAGTGAAAGAGAGCCAGAATCAGGGTTTTGCCCACCTGAGACTCAAGCTCATACTCACAGTCAGGCCTGGAGACTCCTTACTATGCTGTTATTCAGCTCTTTGTGTTATCTGGAGATGTTATTCACTATCNAAGAAGGCACATGGAAATTGTGGGCAGTTCAGAACTTGGGCTACAGTGAAAGAGAGCCAGAATCAGGGTTTTGCCCACCTGAGACTCAAGCTCATACTCACAGCCAGGCCTGGAGACTCCTTACTATGCTGTTATTCAGCTCTTTGTGTTATCTGGAGATGTTATTCACTATCATGAAATGAACCATTAGGCTCTAGAAAGACTATTTCCAAAGTTTCCTTTCTTGACTTAACCTGCTTCATCCACAGTTAAATTCATCCCCCAGTCCCTTGCCACGTTTCCCCCCATCTGTGGGCTCCTGTGGAAAGTGGCGGGGGGTGGGCAGTTAGGGATTGGCAGGCGAGGGCAACTGCCTGGTCACTTGAAAGGACACCCATCTGTGGCCTTCCTGGCCTTGATCTCTGCACCTGCACCGGCCAGGACTGACTTCGTGGGCACACTGTCTGTGCAGACGCACAGGCCGCACATGCAGAAGGCCCCCACTGTGGCTGTCTTGAAAACTTTAATCATTTTTGAACAAGCGGCTCACATTTTCATTTTGTTCTAGGTTCCCGAAATTATGTGGCTGGTTCTTGGCACCCATCTATGGGATTCCATGATGGACGGTGCCCTCACCTTGGGAGTGACAATGTAAGACACCATGAGCGTTGGCCTTAGGGGTGATAGAAGAGCAGGCGGGAAAGGCAAGAGAAAACCTGAGGCCAACCTTCAGGCTTCCTATGGAGTCCTGAAAGTTATTCCGGTTCCTCACAAAATCGTACAGTGCGTTACTGAAAGTGTTTCCTGAGCTCCTATGTCATTCTTGTTGCCTGAAAGTGGCCCCTGGGGTAAGGGGTATGTCGAGAAATGCTGGAAGTGCAATAAGGTGGTTTTGTGGATGGCTAAGCAAACCTCAAGAGAGGTGTTCACCCAATCCTGGGTATGTTTTTGCCCAAATTTCATCACGGCTCAGCCAGCTGCTACATGGATGTGTACCCTGTGGCCCTGAGTTCAGCAGTGCAGCTGGCTCAGAAAAGGGCCTCTGACTAAGAGAAGAGAGAGCTGGGAACTTCAGTCCATGCACTCCTTCAAGACGGTTCTACCTAGGTTTTTCTTTAGTTTACCTTCTGTGTTGGGCCATATGAAAAAGCTATTTTTATGGGTCAAAATAGTTACCGTTTTCTCTCTATTTTTAGCTAATATTATTCTTTCCTAGAGCCAACTGTGCGTGAATACACCCAAAGACACATGCATACACAAGGCACACAAACCAGACTTGATGAGGGAGGCAAAGATCTGGCAAAGGGTGGAGAATTTGAAAACAGCCAAATGACTAGAAAGGAAGTGAGAGAGGTTGATGTGTAAACCCATCCCCGTGATTCCATGCCTAGCCTGTGACTCAGCTCCCCTTTATCGTGGCCACCACCCAAGGACAAGGGGATTTTCCTCCGCCCACGCCGTGATCTTGCTGCCCCTCTCCAGGCACTGCTCCGCTGTCAGCCCAGTCTCAAGCCCTCCCCCCAGCCCGCTTGCCATGCTCACAGATTGCTATCCACTTTAACTGGCAGGCAGTCTAACTGTCCAAACGTTTTGAGGAAGAGGGAGATCGCCAGTGGAAACACCCTTGTATCTGTCATCCGATAAGACACCCCCGCAGCTCAGCCTCCCTCAGCGCAGCCCAGACAGATGTGCCTGGTGAGGCCCTTCTCTCCTGGCCCATCTTTATTAATTGAAGATAATTGCTTTACAGAATTTTGTTGGTTTCTGCCAAACAGCGATAAGAATCAACAACCAGAGGTATACATATAACCCCGCCCTTTTAAAACTCCCTCCCATCTCACCTCTTCAGATTGTCAGACTTGCAGATTGTCACAAAGCCCATGTTTGAGTTCCCTGTGTCACAGAGCAAATTCCCATTGGCTATCTATTTTACATATGGTAATGTAAGTTTCCCTGTTTCTCCCTTTCCATGCATTTCACCCTCTCCTTCCTCTCTGCTATCCACGTCCATAATTCTATTCTTTATGTCTGTGTCTCCGTTACTGCCTTGCAGATAATTTCATCAGAACCATCTTTCTGGATTCCATATAAGTCAGGAAGAGAAAGATACATTTTGTATACTGGCCTATCTTCTTGGCTTTGCTTTTCCAGCTGCTCTCCTCTCGCCCAGGCTCTCAACTCTCACGGCTCTGTGGGTGTTGAAAGATACTCTCTTCGCCCCACTCACAGCTCCTGCTCACCCAGGGCTGCCCTCTAGGAGATTCGGTGCTCACAAGTCCAAGTTCTTAGCCCTGGAGGACAGGCAGTAGTGGCTCCAGGAGTATAAGAGAAATGAGCCCCAGGCCAAGCTGGAGGATTCCAGGAAGACTGGACTCGAGACAGGAGTGGAAGGGTTGTGCCTCTGGTCCCCCTCCTCCTATTGACTGCTTCCTGCCTCTTTCACCCAATTACTTTCTCTAAAATCAATCAAGGAATCAGTCTTTCCCTGTGTATCTTCCTATTTCTGTTCTTGCTTATCTCCCTTTCACTTATTTGCCTAAATATCTTTCTCTATACATTAGACTTATCTTTCTTATTTCCTGTTGTAAATTCCTTTAATAGAACTCACATCACCTTTACATCTTGCTTTATTTTACATAAAAGTTACTTATGTGAAAATACATATAAGTAAAATATATACAACCCACTGCACTATTTTCGCCTGGAGAATCCCATGGACAAAGGAGCCTGGCAGGCTGCATTCCATAGGGTCCCAAAATTGGACATGACAGAAGTGGGGAAACAGATGGGGAAACAGTGGAAACAGTGTCAGACTTTATTTCGGGGGGTTCCAAAATCACTGCAGATGGTGACTGCAGCCATGAAATTAAAAGACACTTACTCCTTGGAAGAAAAGTTAAGACCAACCTAGATAGCATGTTGAAAAGCAGAGACATTACTTTGCCAACAAAAGTCCGTCTAGTCAAGGCTCTGGTTTTTCCTGTGGTCATGTATGGATGTGAGAGTTGGACTATGAAGAAAGCTAAGCGCTGAAGAATTGATGCTTTTGAACTGTGGTGTTGGAGAAGACTCTTGAGAGTCCCTTGGACTGCAAGGAGATCCAACCAGTCCACTCTGAAGAAGATCGGCCCTGGGATTTCTTTGGAAGGAATGATGCTAAAGCTGAAACTCTGGTACTTTGGCCACCTCATGCGAAGAGTTGACTTGTTGGAAAAGACCCTGATGCTTAGAGGGATTGGATGCAGGAGGAGAGGGGGACGACCGAGGATGAGATGGCTGGATGGCATCACTGACTTGACGGATGTGAGTCTGAGTGAACTCTGGGAGTTGGTGATGGACAGGGAGGCCTGGTGTGCTGCGATTCATGGGGTTGCAAAGAGTCGGACACGACTGAGCGACTGAATTGAACTGAACTGAACTGATTTAGCATGCACACATGCAAAACATATAGAGGCTGCTGCAAAGTATAGTGGCTAAAAGTACAGACTTTGGAGGCAGAAAGACCTAGGTTCAAAAACTCAGAGAGAAAATAAAAGCCAGTGTAGCATATCACGTGCCCATCCCCAAACAAGTTATTTACCTTTCTGAACCTGAGTTTCCACACTGATAATTGAGTTGACCATACTGCTTACATGATGGCTTACTGGAAGATTGAATGAGACAATGCAAGTGAAGTACTTAGAACTGTTTCTGGCACATGAGAAGCACTTGATAAATATTAGCTCTTATTTGTTTTCAGTATAATAAAATAAGCATTTCCAAAAATGTTCTACACTGACCATCTGAAGTCAAACAAAGGATAATTAATTTTCTTATATAAATAATCATTTCTAAATAATCCTTGGGGATTATTTTATATAATAGAAACAGCAATGAATTAGAAGGAAAAACATCTGGGTTCAAACCCTAGACCATCATTTACCAGCTGCATGACCAAGAACCTGCCTGTCAACCTCTCTGAGCCTACATCACAGACTTAGTGATTAAAATGTGTACAATAAATCAAAACTGTTTTGTAGTTATAAAGAACTGTATACACTTGTGTTAAACATCATAACTCATTTGCTTCATAAGTTGAAATTTATTCTAAAATTCATATTTCATATAGCTCTTAACATATGTGCTAATTTAAACACATAAAATGTACATGTAGGCAAATCTATATGCAAATTATGTATGTAGGTAAACATGCTTTTATAAATCTGGAAGGAAAGACAACAAATTCTTGGTAATTGTTGCCTCTAGGGACAAAGTTAGACCAGCCAAGAAAGAAATTGGCACCTCTTAACTCTAGTTCCTTCTAGAAAAGAATAGTGCTGAGGTTATGGGTAACTTTTGAGAATAAGAATGTAGATATTGTGAAAGTCAGAATAGCATTGCTTTTTAAAAAGTGTTCCTGCTGCCTTTGAACAAAGATTTGGAAAGTACATTAAAACGTGCATCAGATTTTGATAACTCACTCTACTGACATTCAGCAGAACACCAGCTTGGTGCGAAGCACTCTGGGGGATGCAAAAGTAGATCAGACGTGGGATTTTACCTGAGATTACAACATGTTAGATAAGATAAGACACTGAGGCAAAGGGTCAAAATCTAAGAATAAAGTGGTCAGTGTGCCTGGGGTACTGTAAATACTTACTGGATAGATGGACACAGAGGTGGATGGATGGGTGGTTAAATGGATGGATGAGTGGATGGATGAACAGATGGAAATAATGCCATGAAAGAAGGAAAAATCAGAAGAGAAACAGACTTAGAGTTGAGAAGATTTATAAAGGCTTTGCAGGAAAGATAGCCTTTGAAACACAGGCTAGATTTGGACATCTAGAGATTAGAAGGGAAGTTAGGAAGATGGGAAGGTCCCTTAGTGATGATGTCCTGTCATTTCTGATTCAATCCCAGCTTTTCCTACCCTCTCTCACTTCCTTCCAATTAAGAGACAGAGCTAGTGTGTTTGGAAACATAAGCTATTTTGGTTGTTAGTAACTGGGATGTTGGGGAAGGGAGATGTCAAAAGTTACTACTGCATTTAGTGGTATGTTGGCCAGAGTTGTTAAATATACTGCAGTAAAGAATTGTTCTAAAATATTAATGGTGACCACACTGAGAAATACCAGCTAGTGAGAGAAGCATCATAAATAGATCTTTACAGTGTCATAAAGAAAGTGCTGACAGATACATGCACCTTTTCTGCTTTTGTCAGCCAAATCGAATGTTGTGACATTTCTTCCAGGCAAAGGAGAAGGAAATAAGATTGGAAAGTACCATGGTGGGTGTTGAGCAGGCAGATGGCTAGTCCACAGTGATGAAACCTAGGTCTTGAAGAAAAGGGGGCACAATCAAGGTCTTTGATTAGGGGAATGATCTTGTCATACCTCCACTTTCAGTTCAGTTCAGTTCAGTTCAGTCGATCAGTCGTGTCTAACTCTTTGCGACCCCATGAACCGCAGCATGCCAGGCCTCCCTGTCCATCACCATCTCCTGGAGTTTGCTCAAACTCACATCCATCGAGTTGGTGATGCCATCCAGCCATCTCATCCTTGTTGTCCCCTTCTCCTCCTGCCCCCAACCCCTCCCAGCACCAGAGTCTTTTCCAGTGAGTCAACTCTTCGCATGAGGTGGCCAAAGTACTGGAGTTTTAGCTTTAGCATCATTCCTTCCAAAGAAATCCCAGGGCTGATCTCCTTCAGAATGGACTGGTTGGATCTCCTTGCAGTCCAAGGACTCTCAGGAGTCTTCTCCAATATCACANCGGTGGGATCCCTGTCCTTGCCCCGCAGCAGGAAAATCACAGATCACGAGGACGCCCCCTTCTACGTCGTCTCAATTCAGCCTCACAATAACCCACAATGACCAAGGTGGCCAGGTCTCCACTTTACACGTGGGCGAAGGAAATTCAGAAAGCCAAGATTCGAGGGCGGTCTGCCCAACCCAGGCCCATCCTCCTAGCACCAGAATATCCCACCTGTAATCTTTATTCTGAAATGAATGAATAATTATGGTAGTCAACATTCAAGAAGGAGAGAGGCTATATTGCTTGGATCAGCATACATATGCCAGCCATCCTTGTGGCTAAAGGTGTGGGTCTTGACTGAATGGGAAAAGATCTATGTGATAGAAGAAAGACATTTTTAGAGTTAATTGGCAGAAAAAGAACTCATGAAATAGATAAACAACAAGGTCCTACTGTATAGCACAGAGACTATAGTCCCCGTAATAACCTACAATGGAAAAGACTCTGGAAAAGATATATATATAAATATATACATATATATATTTACCTGAATGATTTTGCTGTACACCTGAAACACTGTAAATCAACTATACTTAAAAAAAACAAAAAACAAAAAAAACCTATGGACCCTAGAATTTTCTTCTCTTGAAACCTTTAGAAATAGAATGCCTGGCAGAGTACGGACAGAAGCAGGCCTAGGTACCATTAACTTAAGGCAGTCACTGGGGGTTTGATGCTCTGCACGTGGGGAAACCAATGTAGAGTCGGGCTGGGCCCCACGTTCTAGGTCCAGGTGCAAGGTTCTCTTCTGGACAGCTTGTCCCCAGAACCTCTGGAAACAAGCCCATGGTTGACCTTGGAGTCCAAAATGGGTTTTGATGAAACAGATGAATCAACGGGGTTAAAATTGGAGGTCATAGAACCGTTACAGAGCAAAGGATGGTTACAAAGATGGGGGGGGGAATGCTTAGCTTTGCGTTCTTCACCCTGAGATCAATATGGTGTGCAATCCTTCCTAGTTTCACTGTTATGACCATCGATAGTTAAGAAGGTGTGTCTGTTCTGAAAAAAAGAGACTCAATTCTTTGCTAAATTCTTTAGGAAAGAAGATAGTTTTAAATCACCCAAGTTACATAACTTTATAACAGTTTCAAGAAATCATCTTGAAACTTCATTAGTAAAAAAATGCTCCTGAAGAAGCCAACAGGAAATAAAGAATTGCAAGGAATTTTTGGAAATAAGAGGATGTTTTCTTTTGTTTGTTTTCGAAGTGGGAAAAAAAGTTTTTAAGGAAAAAGGAAGCCCTGACCCACATAAAGATAGGGTTTCTGTGAAACTAATTTGAGCCCAAGATGAAAAGTGTTGACCGCTTAGCAGTGTGAGTGCCCAGGCCATAGCAGGTCTGTGTGGGCTGAGAAGAGCATCAGCTTTCCCCGAAAAAAGGGCTCCAGAACAGAGCCAGTTTTACACTAAAGGTGAAATTTCATTCACAGAAAAATAACAAATCTGCCTGAGAGTGTCCACAGCCATGCTAAAATTTATATAGAAACTTAAAAATTGTTTTAGTTCGTAATTCAGGAATAGCCGCTATTTATCCTGAAGTCACTGGTTTTTCCTGAAAGCTCTGCCCTATACTTTTTAATCCTGAAACCCCCGTTTCCTTTATTTTGTTGTTAAAAATGGGGGAAAGTGTCATTCATTTTCTCAGCAAATCTTTTTTTGAAGATTTTTTTTTTGATGTGGATCATTTTCAAAGTCTTTATTGAATTTGCTACAACGTTGCTTCTGTTGTTTATGGTCTGGTTTTTTGGCCATAGGACATGTGGGATCCTAGTTCCTCCACCAAGGATGAAACCCACACCCCTTTAAGGGGAAGGCGAAGTGCCAGCCAATGGACCACCAGGGAAGTCCCTCAGCAAATATTGTTAACAACATACTCTATGCCAGGCTCTGAATAAAATGGTGCTATGGTATCAGATTATTGCCTCTTGGGTTTCACACCATATCTGAGTTTTTAATATTAAAATGCAGTGTCTGTTGTGAATCTCTGAGCCTCCCACAAAGTGTTGAGAGTACATAATACTGTAAGCACTATGCAAGCTTAAAGAGGCCACTGCCCATTCTTAATGAGAAACTTCTGTTTATGATTCATGGATTAAACCCCCATAAATGGCTTCATGTACATGCCCAAAATATGTGGATCCACAAGAGGTCTGAGTGTATTCATGTAAGTATGTGTCTGCTCGTGAGAAAGTGTGTGTGGGAGGGAGGGAAGGGGTAGAAACTGTTTTAATTTTTAAAAGCTAGAGGGGCAAGTAAAAACTATTTATATACATCATTAAGGAAGTGAGTGTATAAGACATAAAGATGGGAGAAGCCCATGCGTTTCCAAATTATCATTCCTTTAGCCCTTGAAAAGATGACTCCTTAATGGGAAACCATGGACTAGTGTTTATTTTCTCAGTGATAATTGCACTGTTGTTTTTTAACCTCAGTGACTCTAAGAAGGGAGTTTAAATAGGATTTAAACAATCACTTTTTTATTCTTTTATAAAAAGCCTTTGATCCTTTCATAAAATATTAAAAAATCTTTACTGCCCAACTTTTCATTATCTCAGTTAAAAGGACCCCACTGCTGTTGGCATGGTGGCCTCCACACCATTATAGCACGCAGCACTAGATTTGAAGGGGCCTTAGACGAGATCATCTCAGCCCAGGGTGCTCAGTTATTTATCATGAGAACATGTTCTCCAGGCAAGTTGGCCCTTTCTGACCAACTCTAGACTGTACCCATTGCATGAGCAGAAGCCTAAGTAGTGGGTGTGCTCTGACTGAGGACACCCTGCAGACCCTTTCCTGTCCCCTCTCCCTGGCCTATAACCAATGTGTGCTCCTAGCCTTCATGGGAAGAAGTAACCAGGAACACTGGAGCTATTACTTAGATGTCTTTTCTACATTGTGTGAAGTTGAGGAGTATCACTTCTGTTTTTGCCAAAACATCAATGTGAAACTGGATTTTTCAACAATAACTTTGATTAAAAAAAAAAAACAAAACCATGAATCAGAATATTTTGAACTCCAGTTTGTATCATGCTGTCAAATGTAAGCCCCAAAACAAGCCTGTATCAAACAAGGCAATATCTTATATCCAACAAGGAAACAAGCACTATGTATGTGTCAGTTAGGATGCTTTTGGTTGCAAGTAATACGAGACTCAACTAACAAAAGCTAAAGCAAGGGGATTTATTATTTCATGTAACCAGGCCAGATCCAGGGTTGGTTAATTCTGCAGCCAAATGACATCATCCAGAACTCAAGTTCCTGTCCATTTTTAAGGTTCTTGTTTCTTCCTCATCTGTCATAGTCACAATATGGTGGTCACAACTCTGGGCAACATATCCTCACTTCAGAAGCAGAAAACCATTTATATTTCCCATCTGGTTCAAGGACAGGCAGATGGCAGAATCAGAGCCAATAAGAGCATAGCTGGGAAGGTGGAACAGAGGTAAGTATCACACACACACACACACTGGATGGATACAGCCATATGCACTGCTGTCCTATAACTATGTGGTAAGTGCATATCCGAGAATGATCTGACTGTTAGAGAAGAATCAAGCCAAGACGCAGAAATGGATACAAATGCCATTCTGAAGCCACATATGCCCTTGGCCTTTGAGCTTCTTGAGCCAATAAATTCCTTGTTTGACAGGATGGTTCAGGGTTGGTTTTCTGTCACTTGCAACACAGAGACCTCATTTATGTAACTTTTCCAGCCCTAGACTGGTCCTCCAATTTTGTCTTTGCTTCCTGAAAACACTGAGGTGTCTTACATATAGCTGGCCAGTACTCAATAAAACTGACGAGGCATAATAAACAAAGACTGAGAAATGGTCTCAGATTGCAGGAGACCAAGGAAGCGTGAAAACTAGATACAAAGTGGGATCCTGGATCGCATCCTGGACCAGAGAAAGGGTATTAGTGAAAGAAACTAGGAAAATCCAAGTCAAGTCTGCAGCTTAGTCCATTACATTGCATCTATGTTAATTTCTTAGTTTTCACAAATGTGCTGCGGTATGTGTTAACATTAGGGGAAGCTGAGTAAAATATATGTGGAATCTCTCTTTATTAGCTTTACAACTTCTCTATCTAGAAATATCTAGAATTCTTCCAAAATAAAAGCTTTAGAAAAATATATTATCAGTCGCTAATACTCCAAAGTCTAGTAAACACTGTACTTGTCTGACTTCTTCAAGTCAGAGATAAGCACATTAAGTCCCAAAGAGGTTAAGGGACTTGTCCATCACTTGATGATTCATGTCAGAGCTGAGCCTGGAATCCAGATCGTATCACCTGGATGCACAAATCACAGGGGAACCAGCGACCTTGCTCAAAGGAATTAGTTTCCATGGAAACAGCTCTTCTCAAAGCACACTAAATTCCTTGGCTGCTCTCCCTGTTAGCACTGGACTATTACATTTCAAAGTCCATTTTTCACATTGATAAATTACATAATTATAACAGTCCAGGAATGAGCTACAACATCATGGAAAAGGAATTTGTACCAGAAATTTAAACTACCATATGGTCAATGGATTAACATCAGTCATAAATAGAAACCATCACATTCTGTGGTGCCTGCCAATTACATTCATATGAATTAAGCATTTTCTGAAAAGCAGTACACACAAAAAATGTTAATGCAGGATAAATCCAAGCCACAACATTTCCAAAGACGGACTTTTAAAGGGGCTGTATCTCTAATTTAGGTGGGAGAGAACATGGAATTCAGAATAAAGCTATATTAGATGACTCAAAAAGTGACTATAGCGATGACAGACACTGATGTCAAAGACTCATTTGTAAAATTTGGATAAAGTGTATTTCATAAAATGTGAAGGAACAAGCAGAATAAGCCCCCAACCCCCCTAGAATAATCTCCTCTGTCATGCTGAGTTCCTCCATAGAACTGAACAAATACAGCCTCAAGATGAGACTGTTTGAGTAAAAGGAGCCACCTCTGGTCTCCCCACAAACCACCAATCCTTTCCTCCAGGATACCCTCCTGTAATGCTCTGTCATTCACACCCTGGTGCGCGGAGCTGGGCATGGGCACAGAGCTGGTCACGGATGTCAGTCCCCTCCTCCTCTCTCCACCCAGTTATTACTCTTCTTCCATCTTGCGAGCACTGGCCCTTGGGCAGAGCCCAGCACTTGCATGTCGATCTCAGAAGGTCATAACCCATGGGACCCCCCCCAAGGAACATGGTAACTAGCACCCTACCCTCTAATTGCTGGTGACTGTCGGAATTATCTGATAAAAGTTATGACAATATTTCCTCTTCGTTGGCACAGAGATGATTCGGGAAGCACATCTCGACAGAGGGGAAAACCACAATTTCTGATGTTGGCTACAGTGTCCCTCATTAGCTAATGGTTTATATGACAGAAGATAAAAAATGAGCTTGACGGGCAGGAATAATGGGCCCCAAATGACAAAATGTCATTTAGAAAGAATGTAGGCAGTGCCCGGCAGTTAGGTTGCGGAAAGTGCCTTGCAGAGGCCCAGGAAGGCAGCGTGTGGTGACAGCAAGGGCAGAGGCCTGGGCCCGGGAGCCCCGGACCAGCTGGCCATCCTTGGACAGGTTACTAGCTTCAGGGAATGCAGTTTTCTCATCTGGAAAACAAGAAACTCAATGGGGTGATCTTTCCTGTACTTCCCAGATTTGAATCAATTCTTTGCCAACAAAAGGAAGATGACTCAGTGAATAATGGTGTGTCTTCATGATAGGGGATTCTGCAGCTGTTACAAGCCCTTTGTTTCCCAAGAATATTTAAAGTGAGAAAGTGCTTGTGACATGATGGTAAGCTAAAATTAAAAGTAGGATGAGGAAATTAAATATAGATTATGGTTCTAATGGTACAAAATGGAATAGATACTTCAGAGAAGTAAAAGACTAGAAGGAACCACACACAAAAAATTAACATTGTTTCCCATGAGTGCTTTAGTTTTTACTATTTATAGCGCTTAAAATGGTATTTATTAATTGAATAAAAGCTCAATAGTCCATTCCTTTTAGCCAATTCTCTGTCAAATAAACTCCAATGGGTAAAATTATATTTATTACTACAAAGGTAGTAAATGCTTGATTAAAAACTCCAACAATATATAAGTATATAGAGTAAAATTTAAAGTTTCTCCTCTTTTTCTTCTCACTGACACTCCCCAGACATAACCTATATTAACACTGTGAAGTAAATGAGACTTCACCAAGTTTGAAGCTGAATTTGCTAGAAGCATATTTTGTTACAAACAGTCTACATTGAGAAAGCACAGATGGTTTTTATTAAAAAAAAAAAAAAAAAGCAAAACCTTTACAATCATTGCAAATCCTAGGAAGAAAGTTTCAGTGAGATATTAGAACAAAGAATTAAGATAAACACTAGCATAATAAATAATTTCAGGTGCTAGCATTTTTGTAAATGATTTCAATAGAAATCTAATAATCAGTTTTATAATGACTGTGATATTTGAAGTTTGTTTATTTCTTAAGGTATTTGAAGCATTAAGAAAGTCTAATATAATGGATTTATAATTTTAGAATATGATTTAGAGTATGATAAATGCTTAGAAAATTATTTTCCCATCAGTGGAAAAATGACTGGGAAAACTTAATTTGTAAGGCAATGACTTTTGATTTACAACTGTGTAAGTATTGTGTGAATATGTAGAGAAATATGGAACATTTAAAATTAATGGAATGCTTATCATTTGATTAAACTTGAAACATCAGTAAATGAACTGCTAAACAAAGTACAGGAGTAGTAATTCTTCTCCATCCTCAAAAACTCTCAAGAATTGTTTATGTGCATGCTTAAAGCTTGGGCCATTCTTTGTTGAGGACCCTACAGCATGAGTCTCAGCGTGAGGATGTGGGAAGGGGAGAAGTGGGAAGTCAGCCTCCATCCTAAGCTACAGACCCTCTGCTGAAGCTGTCCCTGAAGAGAAGATTCAGTCCCAGCTGACCACTGATTTTCACCTGTGACCAGTGGTGTGACATCCTTCCGTGAGGAGTCCCCCAGTGGCAGCAGAGGTCTCCCGGGACACTAGAGACATCCACTGTCATGCCTGATTCTTGGCTTCTGGATAAGTATGAGTTCTTCTCCACCATGAGGCAGGATAAAACAAGTAAATACAAGTTAACAACTTGCATGCTTCTTGGCTTATCTGGCAGGGTAGACCCCAGGAAGAAAGGAAAGGTGAGTTCAGATTGGGACCTTGAGATCTTTAATTGGAATATTGCAAAGAGAGATGACCTGAATTGTATCCCAAGCAGATAAAGTGGAACATATTGGTTACTTTTAAATCAGTGGTCTAAATCGTCTATTCACTCTTTTCTCCAGGTATCTGTGCCTTACTTCTTTTCTGTGGGAACCACTTCTCCGTCATGGTCAATGTACCTATTCCTAATGCCATGGACTCCTACCCCTTCTCTACCCACTAGAATGTGATCAGGACCAGCCAATCAGAGTATCACTGGTAAACTCTGGAGTCTGGAGCTCTGAGGGCCATCACATCGGGTGCTAGAATGAACCAAACACGAAAGAAAGCTGTCTGTCAGTTAGGGAGAAACCAGGCCTTGGACATTGACAGTCCTGGAGCATTTCCTAGACTTTTCAGTTACTTGAGCCAATAATTTACCTTTGGCGTTTAAATCTTTTTGATTTGGAGTTTCAGTCATTTGTTACCAAGAGGGTAACAAACTACCAAAAGGGTCCTAACTGATATAAGTATATTTGAGTACTTAGAAGGATCTGGAAATTTCACCAAGGAGAGTAGCTGAAGGATGGGTGATATATTCCAGAGAGGAGAGGATTCCAAGACTACACAATAACTCTTCAGATACCATATCAAGGGATGTTACTGTGTCCACTCAACAGACAGATGTGTTTGCTAATAATTAAAGTTGTACAACCAGCTCCTTCAGATGAAGGTGACCTCCTTATCTCAGAGGAACAATCGAGTCAAGGATAGATGGCCTCCTGACAAAGATGTTGGCACTGAGATCCCTTCACTGGGTGGGAAAGGTGAATTTTAAACGACTCTTCTGACCCTAGCAGTCAACATAAAGTAGAAGATATAATCTCTAGGGAAGGTGCTCAAAACTCTGCAATGTCTAGGCATGATCAGTGAGAAGCTTTGGTGTAAGTTCTTTGAATTAGCTTTGGTCTGTAACCTGATGCTTCATAGTAAGAGAGTTCAGGTGGAAGTCAGAGGCATCACCAGAAAGCATAGAGTACTAACCACTTCCTTCTCAAAGAACACAAATTGTTTACATGGGAATGCTGTAGTTGGTTTATAACGCTTGTTTGCAAAGCCACTTCTGTTGACTTGATCAAAACGAAAGTGAAATATGGAAAAGACCAGCCAGAAGCTTGGTAGGAGCAAAGGATTCTACATACACCTGCATATATATGTGACTGTGGCAGTAACNAAATTGTTTACATGGGAATGCTGTAGTTGGTTTATAACGCTTGTTTGCAAAGCCACTTCTGTTGACTTGATCAAAACGAAAGTGAAATATGGAAAAGACCAGCCAGAAGCTTGGTAGGAGCAAAGGATTCTACATACACCTGCATATATATGTGACTGTGGCAGTAACCTTGGAAGGAATGATGCTGAAGCTGAAACTCCAGTACTTTGGCCACCTCATGCGAAGAGTTGACTCACTGGAAAAGACTCTGATGCTGGGAGGGATTGGGGGCAGGAGGAGAAGGGGACGACAGAGGATGAGACGGCTGGATGGCATCACGGACTCAATGGGCGTGAGTCTGAGTGAACTCTGGGAGCTGGTGATGGACAGGGAGGCCTGGCGTACTGCGATTCATGGGGTCACAAAGAGTCGGACACGACTGAGCGACTGAACTGAACTGAACTGAACTGTGGTAGTAACCAAAGTCAGCTCCCTATACCACTGGCACCTGGACACTGAGATGAGCATGGAACAGTTAATGTTTTCCTTAGCATGGCAGGCTGGCTATTTTCACCTCATAATCCATATCTCTGACCTCTTCCTTTCCCCCAAGTCCACTGCACTGAGTCACTTGGTCTTTATTTTGATCCTCAGGTACATCCGGCTCAATCCCACCTTAGAGCCTTCATCCATGCTCTTTCATGTGCCCAGCACTGCTCTAGGTCTTTGAATGGCTGTCTATTGGAGAATGTTTATATGTTAGCTCAAATAGCTCCTCCTTAGTGAGTTCTTTCCTGACTACCAACTTGAATTAGCAACTCTGTCCTCAACATGTGCCCAAAGAGCACCATTCTCTTCACTTCATCCATTTCATTGTCTCCCAAGAACTCATTACTATTGGAAATTGTCTTGCCCATTTATTTTCTGCCTGTTTCAGTCTTACCTTTCCATGAAAGCATAAGGTCTGCGGGAGCAGGAACCCTGCTTGGTCACTGCAACATCCACAGCTCTTAGAACAATTCCCAGCACATGGTACCCATGTCATGAACATTTGTTGAATGAGTAAATGATTAAATGAACCTACTCTTTCCCACCCTGATCTTGGAGAAATTTCCTTCTATATGGTATAATGTTTTCTGGAAGACAGAGAAGTGACTGAGACTCAGATAAAAGAGACTCATTTGTTGAAAGGACTCATCCCTGGTACAGCAACTTGCCCTTTAATTGGCTTCATGTCCTGAGGTGAGCAAGGGGGAAAGTAACAGAAGACTTTATCCAGAGCACATTCGGATACACATATGCTCTCATATGGATGTGAGCATATCTAAGTTACTCCACAAGAGCATATCTAACATACTCTGCAGGAGCAAGCTGGCCTTATTTGCTAAAGGAGCTATGGCTCAGTAACGCCCAGCCCAAGGGATGTGTACTGCCTTTTCCATCCATTAGGTCTCCTCTGATTCTCCGTGAAGAGAGACATGAACAGAGCCCTCTCTCCTCTGCTGTAAAAGCCCAGAGTCTTGAGTCCAACACTCAAGTGTGGCCATTGTTTTTCCACTCAGTAGAGACAGATAACATTGCCCAGTGCCTGAGACGGTTGGTAGAGGATGGCTTGTGAAGTATGGGTGCACATCAGCAAAGCCACTTGGATCATCTTCCTAGGATTTTACCCCACAGGGAACTTCTTTCAGGACCTTGGGAGGAAGAGACTTGTAATTATTAAAATGAAAGAAGATGGGAGGAGTACTCTTTGGAATGTAGTCTCACAGGCTTTCCTAAGTTAGGAGTAATTTCTGGGCACTCTAAACGCGTTAGCCAACACAGAGCTGACTTTAGCCTCTCAGGAAAGTCTTGGCACAGGAGGTGGGGGAACAGGCTTCCCACAAGGACTTTTTTTAAAAAACAATGTCTGAAATACAGGAATGGCATCTCTAGGGCAGGTGCAGATATTCTAGAGGGAAAGATTGCTCCATGATGGTGTGAGAGGGTAACTAGACATACCACAGGGACCATGCCCATTAGAAAGGTGGCCATTGGGTGCATTATTTTGGCTAGAATACTAAACCATTGGGCAGCCTTTTATTTCTTGATTTGCTTTTGTAGCTGCTGGAAGTACAATACTGTCCATCCTGCTTTCACCCACTTATATCCATCAGTCATTATTGAGTCACTGTTACATTTCAGAGACCACTTTTGGTTCTAAGAAACCAGCTCTGAACAGGACAGACAGGGCCCCTTTGCTAATAGTGCTGACATAGCAGAGGGGAAGATGGACATTTAGGAGCTATTTGCAGCAGTAATTAATACAGATAAGACTTCATATGGAAGTAAGTTTGCCAGATGAAAAGACAATCTTACAGCCAGTTTCTTCCCTGTCACACTCCAATTGTTAAAAAAAAACAACGCTGCAAGGAGTTGGGGGAGGAATGGGAGCAAATAACAGTCAGCAGCAGACGGTGAGCAGCAGCCCTGGACCCTAGGAAAGGGAAGATCTCGGGAGGCACAGAAACCAAGAGCCTACAGCTTTCCCCACTTCACTTGCTGCTCAAGCCATGCTCTCAGGGGCAAGTGGCTCTAGTCAGGGCATTGTTGACCTGCCCTGCCCTCAACTATATTCCCCTCTCGGCCGACAGCTGAAAAGTCACGTGTGGTATTTCTCACACAGACTTCCTCACAAGTTGCATCAGTTCAGGTCGTCCAGGTGGCAGAAACCAAGATGGAGTTAGGAGAGGGAGGGATTTCCTGGAGGAGACGACTGAGAGGAAGAAACAATGGGAGGAAGGGAGAGCCTTCAGATCACAATACTGTTCTAATTCCATGAAAGGAGAGAGGGAATGAAATAGAATTAAGTAGGAATAACCTCAGAGCAGTACAGTTCAGTTCAGTCGCTCAGTCGTGTCCAACGCTTTGTGACCCCATGGACTGCAACACGCCAGGCTTCCCTGTCAGTATAGTACACAGCAGTACAGCCCCCAGGAAATCTTGGTCAGCTAAACTGGGAGCCCTGGAACAAGGACTGCCTGTGAGAGGGGTCCAGTCAGGACCGGACACCCCTGCTGTATGTGGTCATTTCCTGTCGCTGCCCAGGAGAGTGTGGCCTCGGCTCTAACACGGCAATGGATCCTGGAGGCATGGCAGTGGAGCCTGTGAGCTCTTCTGGACAGGCTCTCTCTTGAAGGGAGAGCAGCGTGGCTCACTCCTGTAGCTGCCTCACCACAGTTCCAGTCTCCATTGCCATCATGGATACCAAGGAAGTCTTTCCATAGCAGAGCCTTTGTCCTCCAGGCAGACAATAGCAGTAAGATGAGGGTGGTGGGCACAGAGGACACAGTTCCTGGGATTTAAGGAGACACCAGAAGTATTGCCAAGGCTCCAACAGTGCTGGCTGAAATGGCTGAATGATAGCTGTGGGTGGTCACAAGAATGGGAAAGCCAGCCAGTGATAGCCAGGGCAACAGGAAGTGGCTGATCGCCAGGAGTGATCACATGGACTAACCATGCAGGACACGATCCTCACAGGCAGGCAGCCCAGCCCCCAAGTTTAGCACCTCTTCCTGGGGTCCCTATATTCTCCCCAGGGCAAATCTGAACATCCACCTCTATAAACATCCACCTACACCCAATGGGGTTCACCCTCTGATTCTCAGGAGCTTAGTGTGTGCACGCTCAATCATTGAGTTGTGGTCAACTCTTTGGGACCACATGGACTGTAGCCCACCAGGCTTCCTTGCCCATGCAGTTTTTCAGGCAAGAATACTGAAGTGGGTTGCCATTCCCTTTTCCAGAGGGTCTTTCCTTCTCAGGGTTAGAACCCATGCCTCCTGCATCTCCCGCATCAGCAGGAAGATTCTTTACCACTGCACCACTTGGGAAGCTCCAGGAACTTAGTAACGTGAGTTACTACATCATAGAAAACCCCTGAAAATTGTTTTGATTTTTTAAAAATCCAAGAATTAAGCCAAATTTATATTAAACAAATTCTAAATCATATTTCTCAAAATAGAAAAGAATATCTTAGCAGTAGATGTAGTCTAATTTAATAATTCTCTGAAAAAAACTCATCCTGAATATTGCATCCAACATTAAGAGGCCCTTGGACACACCAAGGATTATATTGCACTGTGAAGTAGGGAGTACACCAGGCTAAGACTTCAGTGGCTAAGCTCCAAAGAGAAAATAAGGTGAAATAAATCAATGCTGATCCAGCAAGAGGGGCCCCGTGTGTTTGAGCACCCCATATATTACCAACACAAAACCTAAACATCCACCCTCATGATGAGCGCCACCGAGACCCTGAGAAACCCTATCCCCAGACCTTTTGTCCTCAGTCCTCAAAACAAAGTGACTGATGGTTGTGAAGGTGCAGCCACAGAGAGATATAGTGTACTTGAGTGGAGATGGAGTGCTCAGATCAAGCAAGACAAATTAACCTGCCTGATTCTTTCCTAGAAAAGATCNAATATATTGTTGTAAAGTTCTATCTTATACCCAAAGTGATTAATACTATTTAAATATAAACTGTGATAAGTTAAAGCCATAGCAATATATTGTAAATCCTGTTGTAATTATTAAAAATAAAATAAAGACATATAGCTAAAAATTAAAAGTGGAGATAAAATGAAATACCAACTGGATTTTTTTTTAAGTCCCAATTATATATTGTCTGTAAGAATCCTACCTTAATCATAAAGACACATAAAAGTCAAAGGTAAAAAGATAGTTTAGAGAAAAAGATATAAAATGCAAACACTAACTATAAGAAAGCTAACAATACTATATTAATATTAAATGAAGTAGGCTTTAGTTCAAAGAATATAATCAAAGATAAAAATGGACATTTCACAATGATAAAAGGGTCAATTTCCCAAGAAAACATAACAACTCTCTAAATATTTATGTACCCAAAAATAAAACTTCAAGCAGCTTGAAGCAAAACTAACAAAACTGAAAAGAGAACTAGACTTTATCTTTAATTATAGTTGGATATTTCAACATTCTGTGTTAATTTATAGAACAAATAGACAGAAAACCAGCTAGTATTTAGAAGATTTCAATAGTAATTAACCAATTTGATATAATAACATTTGTAGAACACTCACACCAAAAACAACACACATTCTTTTCAAGTACACATGAAATGTTCACTAGGATAGACCATATTCTGGGCCACAAAACAAGTCTCAATAAATATAAATATATTGAAGTATATATTCTCTGCCCACTCAGAATTAAATTAGAAATCAGTAACAAATATATCTAGGATAAAAATTCCCCAAATATTTGGAAATTAAAAAATAAACTTTTTTAATACACTATGGGTCAAAGAAGAAACCATGAAAATATTTTAGAGTGAATGAAAATGAATACACAACATACCAAAATTAGCACAAGATAGCTGGAGCAGTAGTTGGAGAAAAATTAATAGCTTTATATGCTTATATTTGAAAAAGTCTAAAATCAATCATCTAAGCTTCCACTTTGAGAAGCTAAAAAATGAAGATCAAATTAAACCCAAAGTCAAAAGAGTGAAAATCAATGGAAATGGACAAACAATAAGAACATCAATTTTTAACCTCTAGTTTCTTAAAAAAAAAAAAAAAAAAAAAAAAATCAATAAAATTGACAAGCTAGATTGACCAAGAAGAAAGAAGACACAAATTGCTAATATCAGGAATGAAAGAGGACACATCATTACAGATGCTATAGATATTAAAGGATGAAAGGAAATATTAAGAACAATCCTATGCCAATAAATCTGACAACTTAAAGAGGCAAATTATTTGAAAAATACAACTTACCAAACAGAAAAAGAAATAAAGAGACTAAATAGTCATATGCTTACTAAAACAAAAAGTTAACTTGTAAATAAATATCTTTCCATAAGGAAAACTGCAGTCTTAGATAGCATCACTGATGGAAAATCCCATGGACAGAGAAGCCTGGCTACAGTCTATGGGGTTAAAAAAAGACAGACACAACTGAGTGACTAAGCATGTGTGCATAGATAGAAAAATCCAATGAGTCTACAAAATGTTCCTAGAATTAATAAGTTCTAGATCTCAGAGTACAAAGCCAATATGCAAAAATCAATCAAAAGTATTTCTATATAGTATCGATACAAATTAGAAAAGAAATGTTATAATTCCATTTATAAAATACCATGAAAAAGCATGATATGTTTAAGAATAAATTTAACAAAAAATGTGCAGACATGTATTCAAAACTATAAAACATCACTAAAGAAAGTTAAAGAAGAACTAAATAAATGGAGAGAGAGTACATGAATTGGAAGACTCAATATGATTAAGAAATCAAATCTACCCAAACTGATCATGTGATGTTCATGAGTGGAATCTAAAATTTATAAGGAAGTACAAAGGATCCAGACTAGTTAAAAATACTTTTATGAACAACAAATCTGGAGTATTTACTTACCTGATTCCAACACTTGCTAAATACTATAATTATCAAGACAATATGATATTAACATATCATATTAAGGATATATATCAATCAATGGCACAAAACAGGGAATCCAGAAATGGATCCATGTGTGGTCACTGCTTTTCTGACACAAGAGCAAAGGTAATTTAATGATGAGAGAGAAGTTTTTGGGAAAACGGTGCTAGAACAACTGAATATAGAACATTTAAAAAAGAAGAAGAAAAAAAAGAGCCTTTACTCTTATTTCATACCATACACAAAAATTTACCCAAAAAAAGCATCATTGACATAAAGATAAAGAATAAACTATAAAATTTCTAAGAGAAAACTTAGAGCAAATTTGTATAATCTTGGGGTAGGCAAAATTTCTAAGGATACCAAAAAGCACAAACCATAAAATATAAGATTATTAAATTGGAGTCCATCAAAGTTAAAAATACTTCTACTTTTAAAAGACACTATTAAGAATACAACAAGGTAATACACAACATGGCAGAAAATATGTCTGATAAATACACACACTTGACAAAAAAAATGTAGATCTAAAATATATAAAGAACACAATAATAAGAAAACAAATAAGGACAAAAGATTTGGACAGAAACCACAAAAGGACATGTACAAATTATCAAAAGCACATGAAATGATGCTTAACATCATTAACTGCCAAGTAGATGCAAAGTAAAACCATAATAAGAGGTATAACCTACCCATTAGAATGGCTAAAATTAAAAAGATGGGCAAAGTACTAACAAAAATGTGGAGCAACCAGAACTCTCACATATCTCTGGTGAGCTTACCAAATGGTACGAACACTTTGGAGAATAATCTGGCACTTTTTGAAAAGTTAGTCATATACTTATCCTTGTTGTTGTTGTTGAGTTCCAAGTTATGTCTGACTCTTTGCAACCCTGTGGACTGCAGCACGCTGGGCTTCCCTGACCTCCTCTATCTCCTGGAGTTTGCTCAAGTTCACATCCATTGATTTGGTGATGCTATCAAACCATCTTATCCTCTGCTGCCCTCTTCTCTTTTTGCCTTCAGTCTTTCCCAGAAGCAGGTTTGCCATTCATTCCCTCCTCCAGTGGACCACATTTTGTCAAAACTCTCCACTATGACCCATCTGTCTTGGGTGGCCCTGCACAGAATGGCTTATAGCTTTACTGAGTTACTTAAGCCCCTTCGTCATGACAAGGCTGCGATCCATGAAGGAGTACACTTATCCTACAACAGCAGTCCCATGCCTAGGTATTTGCTCAAGATAAATTAAAACCTATGTCCACACAAAGGCTTTATTCATAATATGCAAACTGTAAAAAACCTACAAGTGAAAGGATAGGCTTTTTATGGCATATCTATAAAATAGGACACAAGAGTCAACAATAAAAAAGGAACAAACTATTGCTCATCACAGAAAAAGGATAAACCTCAAGAGCTTGAGTAAAAGAGGCCTGACACAAAGTGCATAGTTTATAAGTCCATTTAAACGAAACTGAAACTGAGTAGGATTCTGTGAGGCCTTCCCAGAAACACATTCCATGACCCACAGCTCTAATTTATAGAAAAGCTAATTTAGCTTCCTAGGACTTCCCCAAGTTCCAAAGAGCAAATTTAACCAGAGAAGTGAGAAAATACAGAAACAAAGGAAAACACTTAAGTAAGACAAAATAACTATAATTTAGCCATAAAACAAAATCAAGGACATTTATTTCCTCCTCAAGCCATAGATAATATCCTGAGCCATATCCTTGAGTTGTTCTGCAAATACTAAAACCCCCACCAAGTGGATGAAGCTAATTGCATAATAACCCCCAGATGAACCCCCAATTTGGCCACCTGATGCAAAGAACTAACTCATTGAAAAAGACCCTGATGCTGTGAAAGATTGAAGATAGGAGGAGAAGGGGATGACAGAGGATAAGATGGTTGGATGGCGTCATCGACGCTATGGACTCCAGAGCTGGTGATGGATAGAGAAGCCTGGTGTGCTGTAGTTCATGGGATCACAAAGAGTCAGACATGACTGAGCAACCGATATGAACTAAACTGAACTGAAATGAACCCCCATGAGCTGGTTGGAGCCTGAAAACTGATAACATTGACCTCTGTGACCTTCCCAATTACCTCACCACCTACCAATCAGAAAATTGTGCATGAGCTGATCATATACCCTGTGACCCTCACACTGTCTTTAAAAATCCTTTCCTACAAGTCACTGGGGAGTTCTGGTCTTTTGAGCATGAACTGCCCATTCTCCCTGCTTGGTCCCACAATAAACACTGTACTTTCCTTTACCACAACCTGGTATCAGTACATTGGCTTTGCTGCACACCAGATGAGCAAACCCAAGATTCGGTTCAGTAGCAAAACTCTAAAAAAGACAAATTTGACCCAGAGCAACAAAAATTGATCAGTGATTACCTGAAGCTGGGGTGGTTGAAGGGGGTCAGTTTTGAAGGGGGACTAACAGTAGTGGCTACATAATCTGTGGGGGCCCAGTGTAAACTGAAAACATGGGGCCCCCTATTTAAAAGTTATTAAGAATGTCAAGGCAGGGGCAGCAGAGCATTAAACCAAGTGTGTGGCCTTCTGAACGTGAAGAGTGAGGTCACTCAGTCATGTCCGACTCTTTGCGACCCCACAGATACCAGGCTCCTCCGTCCATGGGATTTTCTAGGCAAGAGTACTGGAGTGGGTTGCCATTTCCTTCTTCAGGGAACTTCCCAACCCAGGGATCGAACCCAGGTCTCCCACATTGTAGACAGACGCTTTACCATCTGAGCCACCAGTGAGCCCCCATATAAAGACAAAAGTCACACACCCAGGAAACTAACCCTGAGTACAAGAGGGCTTTTGTGGGGATGAAATGCTCTATATCTTGATTTTGGTGGTGATTATACATTTGTGTACAACCTGGTTGTCTAGAAGAGGCCTTACAAATAGCTTTGAAACAAAGAGAAGTGAAAGGCAAAAGTGAAAAGGAAAGATACACCCATTTGAATGCAGAGTTCCAAAGAATACCAAGGAGAGATAAGAAAGCCTTCCTCAGTGATTAACGCAGAGATAGAGGAAAACAATAGAATGGGAAAGACTAGAGATCTCTTGAAGAAAATTAGAGATACCAAGGGAACATTGCATGCAAAGATGGGCTCGATAAAGGACAGAAATGTTATGGACCTAACAGAAGCAGAAGATATTAAGAAGAAATGGCAAGAATACACAGAAGAACTAAACAAAAAATACCTTCATGGCCAGATAATACCGATGGTGTGATCACTCACCTAGAGCCAGACATCCTGGAATGCCAAGCCAAGTGGGCCTTAGGAAGCATCACTATGAACAAAGCTGGTGGAGGTAATGGACTTCCAGTTGAGCTATTTCAAATCCTAAAAGATGATGCTGTGAAAGTGCTGCACTCAATATGCCAGCAAATTTGGAAAACTCAGTAGTGGCCACAGGACTGGAAAAGGTCAGTTTTCACTCCTATCCCAAAGAAAAGCAATGCCAAAGAATGCTCAAACTACCGCACAATTGCACTCATCTCACACACTAGTAAAGTAACACTCAAAATCCTCCAAGACAGTCTTCAACCGTATGTGAACCATGAACTTCCAGATGCCAAAGCCTTTGACTGTGTGGATCACAACAAACTGGAAAATTCTTCAAGAGATGGGAATACCACACCACCTGACCTGCCTCTTGAGAAATCTGTATGCAGGTCAGGAAACAACAGTTAGAACTGGACATGGAACAGCAGACTGGTTCCAAATCAGGAAAGGAGTACGTCAAGGCTGTATATTGTCACCCTGCTTATTTGACTTATATGCAGAGTACATCATGAGAAATGCTGGGCTGTATGAAAAACAAGATGGAATCAAGATTGNACTGAACTGAACTGAAGCAGCTGTTATTGTTTGCTATTCAGAAGAAGTGGTGCCTGCTGCTGAGGAGTTTAAATGGGGACAGGGACAAAAATCAACAGAAGGGGCCATATGAGAAAGGGAATGCCCTGTGGAAGGGCAAGAGTGGAGCTGGATGAGAAGTGAGATGCTTTGAGGGACCATTCTGATACAACTTTCTCGACACTTGATAGGTTATGTCTAAATGTAGAACACTTTCTTAAAATCATCAATCAATGTATACAACAGACTTATAATCCTCACTCCATTCCTGACTCACCCACCCAAAGGGTGAGGCTTAGGAGCTGGATGGGGTGTCTGTGGACTTGGCCCTCTTTTTTAAGCCTAAAGTTTAATGGTTGGCTTTTAGGCTGAGTCAGAACAGCCCTGTATCAAAGCAACTGTGTGTTTAACAGCTGCTACAGTGGTAGTCAAAATGGCTTCAGGAAAATTCCATGGACCTTCCCTGTGGGATCCCCTCACACAAACTCTTATTTCTCCACTCTGCCAGTTTGAGGTCAGTATGGCTTAAAAAAGATGGCATTTGTGTCAGCCAGGCCTGGCCTCCCAGGCGAGAGCTGAGTAAACAGAAGTCCTGGGGAAGACCATTTCTTCACCAGGGCCCATGGTGGATTTTTCCAAGGAAATGAAAGGTGCCTTTGTGCAGGGAGAAGGGAACCAGGCCTGCTATTTTACGGCTGCCCCTTCTCCATGACCTCACCAGTGTTGACTTTCTCACCATTTCATCTCTTAGTGCTAAACAGAAGGCAGAGAGGAGGCCGGTGCAGGGCGCCACCCTCACTATGGGAATTGGTCAGGGAAGGGAGTGGGCATCAGAGACAGGGTTCCCTCCACCCCCAGACAAGGGGCTAAAGGAAGGAAGGGTGCAGCAGTGAGCCCCTGACACAAAGCTGCCTTGCCATGGTCTAGGTGTGCCCAGGTTTCAAATGCCTACCAGCCAGACCTTGATTTTTCTGGCCTGTATTATTCTTCTCAGGAGGAAGCACCAGGGACCTGACTCTTGCCCTGTAATTTAGGCACTTCCTGGAAAGACGTAATTACCCATCACATTGTAATTACCCAACCGCTCTATTCCATTTGGAACCCTTGCTTCCGTGAGTTCTATTCTTAAGTTCCTTCCCCGCCCTGAGAAACAAGACAAAGCATTTTAAATAGTTTCTTGACGAACATTTTTCTCCTCCAAGAACCTTTACATATCCCATGCTACCCTTTAAACATCTATTTTAATTTTTGTGGCAACAAGATTATTTTTCTAAGTAACCGAAAGGAAGGGAGTAAGGAGTTATTTTCCATAACCAGCAAGCAATAGAATTGAATGTCATCTCTTAATTTTGCTGCTTCTTTGAAATTTCTAGAGGGATCTACTTCTTCAAGAAGAGCCAGCCTGGTGAGACAGAAGGACATGCTACTGCCCAGGTGTTTGACCTTGTTCAAGGCACACATCTTTTCAGGTGTTGACCTTGTATGAGACACCCATCTTTCTTGGGGTTGATTTTCCAATTGAGGAAATGAAGATTAGACTAAATCAGCATTTGCCCACGGGCTGGAGCTATGACACCAGAGATTTTAGGTGGCACAAGAGCATAGTATCAAACAACATTAAAGCAAGCACCGAAAGAATTCTTTGCAATTATCTTTTCAATCTTTAGTACTGAACCATAGAAAGTCTTAGTTTAATGACTAAGTCTAATGACTTCATTGGAGAAGGCAATGGCACCCCACTCCAGTACTCTTGCCTGGAAAATCCCATGGGTGGAGGAGCCTGGTACGCTGCAGTCCATGGGGTCGCTAAGAGTCAGACATGACTGAGCGACTTCACTCACACTTTTCACTTTCATGCATTGGAGAAGGAAATGGCAACCCACTCCAGTGTTCTTGCCTAGAGAATCCCAGGGATGGGGAAGACTGGTGAGCTGCCGTCTATGGGGTCGCACAGAGTCGGACACGACTGAAGCGACTTAGCAGCAGTAGCAGCAGCAGACCCTCAGGAGTGAGACTGCTGGTCAAAGAGGAACTGTATTTTTATTTTAATAGACGTCCATAGATTATAGTCCCCAAAACTCACATTTCTACCCCATATGATAGTACCGCTTTCCTGAACCTCCTCCAGCAATCAGTGCTGTATCTTTTAAAATGTGGCCTCAAATAAACAGAAAGTGTTATTTCATTTTTAGTTTAATTTGCATTTCCTTGATGGCTCCTATTTTCAGTATCCTCTCTTTTGTTCCTTGACCATTCTAAACTTCCTTTTCATATCCTTTGCCCGTGTTTTTAAAAATTAGGTTTTCTTTTACTTATCCATTTGTAAGGGCTATTGTCATATTTGGATATTAACTTTTTGGCCAATTCTCAGGCATTGTGCTGTTCTTCATAACCATTACTATAATTTTGTCCAATTCAAAAATCCTTATGGAAATTTAAGTTTTATATTTAAATGTGAATTTTAGAAGAACTGATAGTTTATAATACTGCCTTCTCAACGAAGAATATCTTTAAATAAGATTTCAGAATTTCCTATAAATAGACCTTGTGATTTTTGTGCTAAATTTACTGCAAGCCCTACATATCTCTTGCCACACTTGTACTGAAATTTTTTTCCTACTTCTATATCTAGGTATTTATTGCTGAAATAAAGAAAGACTGTTGTGACATTCTGTATCACTACAAAATCCTTTCCAAATTATCCTATTAATTCCAGTCTGAATTTTTCCTAGTCTTTGAATTTTCTGGGTGAACTCTAATATAAACAGAAAGAAAAAAAAAGATAGCTTTATTTTTCTTTTTCTAATTGTTTATAGCAATTATTCCATATTCTTGTATTGTTGCTTTTGTTAGAACCTCCAAAGTAATTTTGAAGAGCAATGATGATAGCAAGTACCCCTGTCAAGTTTCTAATTTTAATTGAAATTATCTGTATTTCACTATTTAGAATATCATTTTCTATTAGATGTTGATGAGTATTCTATTTAAATATTTAAGCAGTTTCTATTTCAAGTTTACTATAAACTAATTTTACAATGGTTTTTGAATTACCAAGTCCTTGCACTATCTATCCAGATAATACGATCCCACAATTTTTCCCCTTTAACCAGCTGCTGTTAATAAACTATTTGAATGGAGTTCCTGATACTTATTCCTGGGAAAAAAAATCTGCTTGGTCAAACTATGTTATATTTTGGTGCAATCTATTTGTTACTTCATTTCATCATCAGTGGCAAGTACTTACAGACAGCTTACATGTCATGGGCATTGTTTAAGTCCACAGCAGTAAAGAGAAACAAAATCTCTGATCTCATGCTGCTGCTACTGCTAAGTCACTTCAGTCGTGTCCGAGTCTGTGCGACCCCATAGACGGCAGCCCACTAGGCTCCCCTGTCCCCGGGATTCTCCAGGCAAAAACACTGGAGTGGGTTGCCAATTCCTTCTCCAATGCATGAAAGTGAAAAGTGAAAGTGAAGTCGCTCAGTCGTGTCCGACTCCCAACGACTCCATGGACTGCAGCCCACCGGGCTCCTTTGTCCATGGGATCTTCCAGGCAAGAGTACTGGAGTGGGATGCCATTGAGCATACCTTTTAGGAAGCTGGTTAAAACCTTCAGTGACCTTCAGTAACAAACCATGTATTCTTTACTCACAGATCTGTCTGTTGTCTGGTCTTTTAATCTTCTAATATATATTTAGGCTTTTTCTTGAAGAATATCACAAAAAAGGAGCACAAATCCTAAGTGAACAACTAAAATACTTACATGCCACCACTGAGGTCAATATAGAGAATATTTCTATTAATTGCTAATATTTTATTCAGAAATTTTGCTTTTGTTTTAAAAAGTAAAGTTTGGGGGACTTCCCTGGTGGTCTAGTGGTTAAGACACCATGCTTCCCCTCCCTATAGGAGGCATGGGTTCGATCCTGGTCGGGGAACTAATATCTCACATGCCATGCTGTGTGGCCAAAATTAATTAACTGATTAATTAAAATTAAAAAGTAAAGTTTGGTATTCAGCTTATCCTGGCAAGTAAACAGTACTATCTGCACAGAGTTCTCTTCCTCCCCACTTACCCCCCCTTTCCCCCATCTTAGCCATGGCTTCAGTAAGGATGGAGTAGACACGGTCATTCCATTGCCCTCAGCCAATTGAGTGACTTGGTGAAATGTGAGCAAACACAGCATATGCCACAATCATCCCTGGTTTGACTTGGCTCCTTTCCAGACTGTCCTCCTCCTTGAGGAAACCATTTAACTGGGGATCATTGGCCATTGACTGAGGGAGCAGAGCTAACCTCAACCTGTAGCCTGAAGCCAAGCCTAACTAAGCCCAGCCAGTCCATAGCTGATCCACAGACCTGTAGGCTGTGCTGAAACCCATCCCTTTTGTTTTTCCTTATTTTGGCTGGCTTTAATTTTTTCCATTATTAATTTGAAAGTTCCATTCCATTTTTCTGTTTCATTTTCTCCGCGCTTCATTCATGGTCCAGGAGCATCTTTCTTTGAGTATTTTCGTCAGATGGAGTTTAGCCTTAAATATATCTTTTTCCTTAACGAGTGGATCACGTGATCAGGCACAGTCCTACAGAGTCAGTTTCACTAGCTTCTAGCTTGTAGTGTCAGTAGGAATTCTACTGCCAACATGATTCTTTTCTCTTTATAGTTATGTTGAGATCATTGCATGGACCCTGTGACACTTTCCTCTTTAGAGTTCAGAAACATGCCTGGGTTCTTGTCCGTTCACCCTGAAACTCATCGAATCCTTTCCATCTTGCAAATGCAAGTCTTCCTTCAGCTCAGGGCAATGCTTTTCTATCATGTTTATTCTTTCTTTCATCTATTCCTTTCTCTCCTTCTAGAAGTCCTGTCATTCATATGTTAGGTCAGTAGATTTACCTTCAGACTGACCTTTTCCTTAACTTGCATCTCTATATTTTTGCTCTTTGTTCTGAGGTATTTGCCGGCCGTTTGATTTTCCCTGCTGCTTATATGAATCTCAGTAGTGACCATTTTCTCCTTCAACTAATCAGCTGAAGTGCGTAGTGAGAAAATCACATTTGTCAAAGCTCCACAAACACTCCTTTTGCTCTATTTAAATATCGACAGTGCTTGTTACTTTTTTTAAAGTTGTTATCTGCCTCTTTCAATAGCTCCGTTTCGTTGGCTGTGTGGTTTGTTTGTCTTTCCTTTCTCTGCCAGCTCCCGGGGGCTCAGGTCAAAATGCCGGGCAGCCTAAGGGATAGGCATTCTGCTGGTGGAAANAGCTCCACAAACACTCCTTTTGCTCTATTTAAATATCGACAGTGCTTGTTACTTTTTTTAAAGTTGTTATCTGCCTCTTTCAATAGCTCCGTTTCGTTGGCTGTGTGGTTTGTTTGTCTTTCCTTTCTCTGCCAGCTCCCGGGGGCTCAGGTCAAAATGCAGGGCAGCCTAAGGGATAGGCATTCTGCTGGTGGAAAAGGGGGAAAGGGCTCTGTTCCAATCAAGGCAGCACAGATGCAAGCATGCTGCCCCACTCCGGCGGGGACATCTGGGACTTGCTTTCCTGTTCTGGGTTCCTAGGTGTCTCCAGCCTCAGGAACAAGAAAACTAAGTCCACTGGTCCAGCAACTTCTTAGCTGCTGGGATAAGGGATCCAAGTGTCTTCGTCTGGCCCAGTTTCAGCCTCCCCCTGTGCATCCACAGGTCTCTGAGATGCAAACTCTTCCCAGGCTCTGCCACTTCTTGGACTTCTCAAGGCTCCCCAGTATTTGATGAACTGATTGGGGATAGCTATCCCTCGTTCTTTTCACTAGTCCCTACAACTGTTAAGAGAGAGAAATTCATTTGGAAATGGTTGAAAAGGGAACCATACTCAACTTACCATGTCCCCAGAATCACCTCTAAAATATCCCTTTAAAATAAATGTAGTTTAAAAAAGCAAGAGAATTTATAGAAACCTACTAAGTAAATAATATTACAGGCAATACATGATATGACAGAAATCACAAGGGTGGTATGCGAATGACAAAGCCTGGGAAATACTGCATGGTAAAACAAAATATATTATTTGTTTATGATGGTTTTATATATATATATATTTCATGTGTTTACTGTGTAGTTATGTAGGTATGAAACAGTGGAAACAGTGTCAGACTTTATTTTGGGGGGCTCCAAAATCACTGNTGCCATAGGGTGGTGTCATCTGCATATCTGAGGTTATTGATATTTCTCCTGGCAATCTTGATTCCAGTTCGGGCTTCTTCCAGCCCAGTGTTTCTCATGATGTCCTTTGCATAGACAGCTTAGGTTTTATTGAATCACTACATAGTTATTCATCCAATGCTTTTGTTTTAATGTATAACTGAAGAATAATGGGGTGGGGAAAGGATGAGGAAATGGGGAACAACAGCATTAAAAAGGGGGGAATAAAATGGAGGATGAGAGAGAGAGGGAAAGGAAACTTAAAGAAAAGGTGGGAGGGGGCTTCCTGGTGGCTCAGTGGTAAAGAATCCACCTGCGAATGCAGGAGACACGGGTTTCATCTCTGAGCAACTAAGTGCCTTGGAGCAACTAAGCCTGTGTGCCACAGCTATTCAGCCTGTGCTCTAGAACGGAGCCACAATTACTGACTGAGCCAATGTGCCACAACTACGGAAGCCCACACTCTAGAGCTTGTGCTTCACAACAAGAGAAGCCAGCACAGTGAGAAGCCTGTACACAGCAATGAGAGAGTGGCTCCAGCTCTCAGCAACTAGAGAAAAGCCTGTGCAGCAGTGAGGACCAAGAGCAGCCAAAAATGAACAAACAAGAAAAGAAAGGTGGGAGGACAATCAAGAAAACTGCATGCCTGGAAGACCAAAAAACAGAGAGAAAGCAGAAAATGAGCAGACACGTTCAGAAAAAGAACAGATAGCTCTTCTTGAATGTCCCCTCTCTTGACTTCCTTTGTTCTAATTGACTTCAGGCTGATGTGTATACCCTTAGATGCATGCTGAATTCCAATGAAGTCTTCCTACACATATACTTTATACTAACAATCCAGTTAAAAGGATTTTAATTGGTGTGCACCATTCCCTGCAATTTCAACATTTTAAAAATGAATAGCCTCACTAAGTACCAGATGGTGACATGCACTAATTCATCAGGCCTATTCGATGAATGAGCATATTAAAATGAATGCACCTATTAGACATGTGTTGCTGATGCTCCATCCGGAGGATGCTTCCCCTTAAATGAGTACACATGGAAGGTGCAGATTTACTGTGCAATACTTACAAGCGTCTCCTGCAATTATTTGCAGCAGCAATACCATCATTCTTGCAGTTCCCTCTAGATCACTCGATATTTCATGCTAAGCAGCCTGTGAGCCCTGCTATTCCTCTAGAAACTATTTGACCTCTGTAGGCAAGAGTCAGCTAAATATTAGATCTACCAGTTTTCTACTAAAGAGAAAATTTTATAAGCTTATCAGTGTCATTAAGTGGACAAACAGGTGAGAGATAGATCAAATGAAGCTCCTGAGCCAACTATCTTTTCCCCCAGTTTGTCTATGTGGTAATGAAAAACGCAGCATTGCTAGGTCAGCGAATAAAACAGTGCACACGAAAATCGTACATGACATTTCCATGTTCTGGTTTTCGGTAAATATTGTCAGCATTGGAGAGAAAGATATAATCTATTGGGAGGTCTCAAAGTATGACTTGGTAAAATTTTTGTTAGTGAAACGACTCCTAAAAGCTATTTGTTTTCTTAATTCTTACTCATTATTCCTTCCTTTTATATTATCTTGAAGTGAGGTGAAGTCGCTCAGTCGTGTCCGACTCTGAGACCCCGTGGACTGTAGCCTACCAGGCTCCTCCAACCATGAGATTCTCCAGGCAAGAATACTGGAGCGGGTTGCCATTTCCTTCTCCAGGGGATCTTCCCTATCCAAGGATCGAACCTGGGTCTCCTGCATTGCAGGCAGACGCTTTAACCTCTGAGCCACCAGGGAAGCCCATATATATTCTCTTGGATCACCATAATTCCAAATACATTCTAATGGCAGCAAATACCCCAAATCTTTCTAGATTTAGAGACAGAGACTAGTTTCTGATTTGCTGATGGCACTAAAACCTGAGAGGCTTATCAGGTAAGGAAGCAGCAAAGCACAGAAAAAACCTAGACTTTGAAGAAAAAGGGGGTACTGTGACACACGTATGTCATATGGTTCACAGCAAGCACTGACAAATGTTAGTTCCCTCCCCAAATAATAACAAATAGCAGGGAGAATTTTGGTTTGCCCATTGAAAAATCAACATGAAGGGAAACTTAAATGAAGAGAAGTCTAAATATGAATATAATGGGAATTTTGAGATTATGGTAGACAATGTGATCTTAGGGCATACCTTTAAAATTAAACACAATATACTTTACCTTATAAATAAGCCTAGAAGACAGAATTTTGGGAAATCTATATTTGTTTATGGTGTAGGGCAAGGTAATTGTTTAAAATCAGAATATTACCCCAAAGAATTCATGGGGAGGGTAAACCAAAAATAGAAACAACAAAATTTATAAGTAATAGACTGCAAAAGCCTTCCTAATGGCAAAGACCATTTAAATTTTATTCCTTTCCCTGGGCTCTTGCCTAAAAGTGAGAAGTAGAAATAATTAATTATTCAAGCAGAATTTAATTAATTTAGACATAATTAAGAGTCCAAAATAACATGAACATTTTTATCAAGAGGTTTCTGTGCAATGATTCAGTAATTAAAATCTTTTCTATTATTTTAATTAATAATTTTGGTATTTTCTATTAGTTTTCAAATTTTGGTTCTACTTTTCCCCCCTTAAATAGGGGAATATTTTGGTAGAGTGTTCAGCAGTAAGTTCTTAAGAGAACTTAAGAGTACTGTGTTCTGAGACAAGAAAAACTGAAGAAGACAAGATATTAAAACCAATCACAATTCCTAGTCCAAATACTTAGGAAATATGTTAGAAAAATCAGAATTCTGCCTAAATGGAGAGAAAGCAATGATTTATACTAACCTAGGTAGAAACTAAGATGACTTTTGGACAATTCCAAAAATCTATTGTTAAATTATGAAGAACACAATTACCCCATAAATCAAATCCAAGCAAAAAGGCAGAAAACACAATGCTTCTTGAACATAGAGATATGAATAGCTTAGTGTGAAACTAAGCACCCGCTTTCATTTTACCTACCTCTAACTAGAAGACTGCATTAATATTTTTTCTTTTCTTTTTTTTTGATTTTATTTAATTGAAAGATAATTGCTTTACAGAACTTTGTTGTTTACTGTATACCTATGACTTCATTAATATTAAAGCTTCACTTGATTTGGAACAAAATCAGGTCTGAAGCAAATACTGAGTGTGAAAAAATAAATACATAAAGGGAGATAGATACATAGATACATAAAGGGAGCTGGTGTGGCTTCAGTGGTGGTGATGGTTTAGTAGCTGATTTCCGTCCGACTCTCGCAGCCCCATAGACTGTAGTCCCCTGGCTCCACTGTCCATGGGAATTTCCAGGAATACTGGAGTGGGTTGCCATTTTCTTCTCCAGGGGATCTTCATGGACCAGGGATTGAATCTCCTGAACTAAAGGCTGTCTTCTGCATTGCAGGCAGATTCTTTACTGACTGAGCCACCAGGGACTAAGTCTGACATCTAATACTGGGTTGGGGATTCTACTTCTGCTTCTGTCTTTAAGATAAAACTCTGAAGTATCATGGCTACATGGCAATCAGAGATCAAATTGCCAACATTCGTTGGATCACAGAAAAAGCAAGAGAATTACAGAAAAATATCTACTTCTGCTTCACTGTCTACACTAAAGCCTTTGACTGTGTGGATCACAATGAACTGTGGAAAATTCTTAAAGAGGTGGGAACACCAGACCCCTTACTGGCCTCCTGAGAAATCTGTATGCAGGTCAAGAAGCAACAGTTAGAACCAGACATGGAATAACAGGCTGGTTCCAAATTGGTAAACGAGTACGTCAAGGCTGTATATTGTCACCCTGCTTATTTAACTTATATGCAGAGTAGCATGAGAAATGCTAGGCTGGATGAATCACAAGCTGGAATCAACATGGCTGGAAGAAATAGTAACAGCCTCAGATATGCAGATGATACCACTCTAATGGTAGAAAGTGAAGAGGAACTAAAGAGCCTTTTGATGAAGGTGAAAGAGGAGAGTGAAAAAGCTGGCTTAAAACTCAACATTCAAAAAACTAAGATCATGGCATCTGGTCCCATCACTTCATGGCAAATAGTTGGGGAAAAAGTGGAAACAGTGATAGATTTTATTTTCTTGGGCTCCAAAATTACTGTGGACAGTGACTGCAGCTATGAAATTAAAAGATGCTTGCTCCTTAGAAGAAAAGTTATGACAAAGCTAGATAGCACATTAAAAAGCAGAAACATCACTTTGCCAACAAAGATCCACATGGTTTTTCCAGTAGTCATGTATAGATGTGAGAGTTGGACCACAAAGAAGGCTGAGAGCCAAAGAATTGATAATTTTGAACTGTGGTGCTAGAGAAGACTCTTGAGAATCCTTTGGACTGCAAGGAGATCAAACCAGTCAATCCTAAAGAAAATCAGTCCTGAGTACTCAATGGAAGGACTGATGCTGAAGCTGAAGCTTCAATACTTTGGCCACCTGATGCAAAGGGCCGACTCAATTCTTTACCACCTGATGCTGGTAAAGACTGAAGGTAGGAAGAGAAGCGAGCAACAGAGGATGAGATGGTCGATGGCATTACAGACTCAATGGATATGAGTTTGGGCAAGCTCCAGGAGATGGTGAAGGACAGGAAAGCCTGGTGTGCTGCAGTCTGTGGAGTCACAAAGAGTCAGACATGACTTAGTGACTGAACAACAAACAATATGGCAAGCTACCTCCAAGGTGCCCAGAATTCCTTGGAGAAGTTTTATCAATATATCAGTGTAAAAACAGACTGAATTAGCTTTTCCTAATGATAAACTCCAAAATAATGAAAAGACAATATTCAGAATGTTAGTTTATCTGTTGTCTTTTAATTGGCTGAGCAGTAGATCTGAAATGAGCAGACTCTCAAAATAAATGAAGAAACAAAAACCTTCTACATCCTGAATGTGCTTTTTGAATCATGAGAGGACTTTCAAATTGTAAAATGTGAAGCTACTATGTCATATTCACAGTTAGATAAAGCTTGTTTTTTTTTATAGTAGGGCACTTTATGTGCTTTCCAAGAACTGGTGTGTCTTATAAAATTCAGATTCTGATTTAGTAGGTTGGGAGACACAGACCATTCTTTGAATAGCAGGTTTTAGAGTAATACAAAATATGGGGATGATAAAAATCTGGGGAAAATAGCACATAAGAAAATAAGGTACACTGCTCCTTGGATATGTAGCTAAGGTAGAATACTATGATGAAGTTTTATTCCAGACCCACATAACATAGTCTATGGAATTAAAATCAAGAGTACAACTCAGAAAAGCCAACACAAGTTTGAAGAAGAAAATCTGAGGATTGACACTACCCATCTTTAACACTAACTATAAAGGCATCAAAGAATTGATGCCTTCGAGCTATGGCGCTGGAGAAGACTCCTGAGAGTCCCTTGGACAGCAAGGAGGTCAAACCAGTCAATCCTAAAGGAAATCAGTCCTGAATACTCAATGGAAGGACTGATGCTGAAGCTGAAACTCCAGTAATTTATCATCTGATGTGAACAGTTGACTCACTGGAAAAGTTTCTGATGTTGGGAAAGATTGAGGGCAGAAGAAGAGGGCATCAGAGGATGAGATGGCTGGATGGCATCACTGAGGCAATGGACATGAACTTGGGCAGACTTTGAGAGATGGTGAGGGACAGAGAGGACTGGTGTGCTGCAGTCCACAGGGTAGCAAAGAGTCAGACACAACTGGGCAACTGAACAATAACAATAACAACATAAAGCTACAATAATCAAGACTGTGTGTTACTGGTAAAAGAACAAATGAATTCATGGAACACAAGAGAGAGTCCAGAAATAGATCCATAAAAATACGGTAAATCTGTCTTTGACAAAGAAGCAAATGCAATTCAATGGAGAAAATACAGTCATTTCCACAAGTGATACTGAAACAACCAGAAAATCCACATGAAAGAAAAGGAAGGAAGGAAGGAAGAAAGAAAAGAAGAGAGGGAGGGGATCTGGACAAAGATAACACAGGAAAAATTTAGATGACCTTGGGTTTAGTAATGACTTTTTAAGATACTACACCACAGGCACTATCCATGAAAGGAAAAATTGATAAACTGAAATTCATTATATTAAAAATATTTGTTCAGTGAAAAACAATGTCAAGAGAATGAAAAGATCCACATAATGGAAGAAAACATTTGCAAAAGATAGATCTGAAAAGAACTGCTATCCAAAGAAGTCTTAAAATATAACAGTAAGAAAACAAACAACTCAACTAAAAAATGGGCACAAGGTCTGAAAAGACACATAAGTCACCAAAGAAGATATACAGGTAACAAATGAGTATGTGAAAAGATGCTCAGAATCATACGCTGAGCAGTCATCCTTCTTAATGTTTACCCCAAAGAGTTGAAAATTTACATCCAACAAAACATGCACACAAATGTTTATTGTGGCTTTATTCATAATTGTTAACATTTGAAAGCAATCAAGATATTTTTCAATAGGTGAATGGATAAACTGTGGTACACTGATAAGATGGAATATTATTCCATGATAAAAATGAGCTGGCAAGCCATGAAGACAATGTAAGAATCTTAAATGCATATTATTAAGTGAAAAAAGTCAATCTAAAAATATTTCATACTGGTATATGATTTCGACCGGTATATGATATTCTGGAAAAGGCAAAACTATGGAGACAGTAAAAAGATTAGTGGTTGCCAGGGGTTTTGGGGAAGAGAAGTATGAACAAGTAGAGCAGGGGGAATTTCAGGGCAGTGAAACTGCTCTGTTTAACGGCAGACTGTCACAGTCTATAGAATGCACAATACAAAGGATGAATCCTGATGTAAACACTGGGCTTTGGCTGACAATGATGTATCAATATTGGTTCACTGACTGTAATGAATGTACCACATTAGTGTGAGATCTTGGTGGGGGAGGATGTGTTCATGTATAGAGAGCAGGTATTTGTGAACTCTCCTTACCTTCTGAGCAATTTTGCCAGAAACCAAAAATTGCTCTTAATAAGGTCTTTTAATTAAAAAAAAAAAAAAATCAAGGGCATAGATAGATATCTCTAATGCTTAAAAAAAAAGAGAATTAAAGGTTAACTATAAGCATGGAAATTTTCCACCACTAAATTAGTGTAGCAGTAAAATAATTTGAGTTTATATACGATGGCACATACTTTTTTTTTTTTAGTTTAAAATTTTTAAATGAGACTTTGTTTTCCAAAAGGGTGTTGTTTGATTGATTGGCTAGACAGAAAACAACAGGGGTCCACAACAGAGAGACCCAGGGCAGTGCGGTGGGTACGAGGAGAATGTGGAAGGAAGACAGAGGGTTTCTGACAAGGAGTACTACGTTTTCCATTTCCAGTTATGCTTTCAGTTTTCCTTTCAGGACTCTCACAGTGCTCCCCCTCAGCCCAGGCTCAGTGCAGGCCTGCCTGGGACCAGGCTGGGCTGCAAATGGTGTGCTACTCTGAAATGAGAGGCAAGGCTCTGAGCGCAGTTCTATCCCCTGAGACCTTCTAGCCAGAGTCGGTGAGAAAAAGCCAACTTGAGGCAAACTCTTCTATGATTCAGCCCACCAACTGCCATCTACTGTTTTTTTATCCTTTAATGCCTATTTACTGGGCTACTACTAATACTATATATGTCATACCCCTAATTCACACAATAACCTTGAGGGGCAGCAACGACCATTTTAATAAATGAAGGGAAGGATTGAAGAGATTAAGTTTCTTGCTCAGTGCTGCACAGCTCTTTAGTAGTAAGCTGAGAAATGAACCCAGTCCTGACTCACATCAAAGTCCCATATGATTCTATTAAATCGTGGTTTCTATATTCCTTGATAACCAATGAAACACTTTACTAGTTTTTGATTCCAGCATATCCCATTCCACTCTACTTGGCCACTCCCTTAGCAAGAGCCACCAGAAGCTCTGGGAAAATGATATCCCTCTTCTCAGTATTGTTTCCATGGGACTTACATTGGCCAGACTAGCAGCTTCTCCTCAAGGTGAAGATTATCAGTCATTGTTAACTACTGTGTCCGTCCTTCCTTCCTGCTTTATTAGTTTAACTGCTTTCGTTAACTAGGAGATCCATGAGTTCCAGGTAATAGTACAGAAGAAAAGCATCGTCCTTCCTGCCCAAGGAGAAAAGCTAGGAAAATGGCTCAAAAATCCAAGTGCTATTTAGAATAACAAAAATCAAATAAAACAATAAAAAATGATGGATTATGGAACAGTTGAAGTCTAATGTGTGAAATATGTGAAAATACTTGGTTTTGAAAAAACAGAAATATTTAACTGTGAGAATTAACTGATTGATGAAAAACTGAAGTAATGGCCTAAAAAACCAACTCATAAGCAATTATCAAATAACACATGTCTTTTACCTCCTCCATTGCCACTTCACATAGCAGCTAAAAAACAAAGTTTCTGTAAAGGGTTCCATTTAATTTTTACTCATTTTCAAAATACTATCTCCTCTCTATTACTACTATTGTTGAAAATAAGAATTAGGTGTCTATCTACTAGCAAGTAAATTTACAGTACAGATTCAACTACTTAAATTGAAGTCAGTTTTTTCAAAGAAAAACTGTATTGTATGACAACTCTTTTATCTTTTTTAATATTTAAAAATTTATTTGTGACATACATATTAGATGATATAGAAAGTTCAAGACTTCCATAAACCCTTAAACATTAAGTCTAAACAATAGCAAAGAGATTTTTCAAATTATCCAATAAAAGCCAAACGTCTGAATCCATTTTATCCTTAGCATATTTCTTTATCCTTTAGGAAAAGATGCATTCCCCCTCAACCCCATTTTTTTTAACCAGAAACTATCAAACAAGCTAACAGATGGCAAGGGCATTGAATCAAGTCTAATTTGGGTTGAATTCAAGTTTGATTATCTAGAGACATGGAAGCAATTTACCTATATTAGCATCAAATGCCTAATACTGATAAAAATGTTATGGATGTATGATCCAGTAGAAAGCCTTCTGTATTGGGACTTAAAAGATACTCCCTCCCCCTACACCCCACAGGCTAACTAATTATAAAACTGCAGCAAAGTTACATATTACTTCTGCCTCAAGATCCTTTATCCGCCCAAAGAGATGACAATAATTCATTCTCCTTTCTGTGGGATACTGAGAGGACAAAGTGGAATTATTTGAAAAATTTTTTCTTCACTGGGTGTGGTAGGCAGAATAATGGCCTTGCTAAAATACCCATCAGCCTAATCCCCAGAACCTGTGAAAATGTTACCTTATATAGCAAAAGGGTCTATGCAGAAGTGATTACATCAGGATCTTGAGAAGAGATTATTCAGGATTCCTGGGTGAGCCTAAAGTAATGACAAGGGTCCTTAAAAGTGTGAAGGAGATAGCCATTTTTACTGATGTGAAAGTCTACAGACAATAAATGCTGGAAAGGGTATGGAAAAAAGGGAACCCCTCCTGCACTATTGGTAGGAATACAAATTGATATAGTCTTCCCTGGTGGCTCACATGGTAAAGCATCTGCCTACAATTCGGGAGACCCAGGTTCGATCCCTGGGTTGGGAAGATCCTCTGGAGAAGGAAATAGCAAACCACTCTAGTATCCTTGCCTGGAAAATCCCATGGACAGAGAAACCTGGTAGGTTATAGTCCATGGGGTTGCAAAGAGTCAGACACAACTGAGCAACCTCACTTTCACTTTCACGAGAAGGAAATGGTAACCCACTCCAGTACTCTTGCCTGGAAAATCCCATGGATGGAGGAGCATGGTAGGCTACAGCCCATGGGGTCACAGAGTCAGACATGACCGAGCGATTTCACTTCTATAGAGAACAGTATGGAGATTCCTTAAAAAACTAGGAATAAAACTACCATATGACCCAGCAATTCCTCTACTGGACATATACCCTGAGGAAAGCATAACTGAAAAAGACACATGTACCCCAATGCTGACAGAGGCGATAGGTCATGGAAGCAACCTAGATGGCCATCAACAGATGAATGGATAAAGAGGTAGTGGTTGCTGCTGCTGCTGCTAAGTCGCGTCAGTCCTGTCCGACTCTGTGCGACCCCACAGACAGCAGCCCACCAGGCTCCCCCATCCCTGGGATTCTCCAGGCAAGAACACTGGAGTGGGTTGCCATGTCCTTCCCCAATGCATGAAAGTGAAAAGTGAAAGTGAAGTCGCTCAGTCGTGTCCGACCCCATGAACTGCAGCCCACCAGGCTCCTCTGTCCATGGGATTTTCCAGGCAAGAGTACTGGAGTGGGGTGCCATTGCCTTCTCCGAAAGAGGTTGTGGTACATATACACAATTGAATATTACTCAGCTATAAAAAGGAATGCATTTGAATCAGTTCCAGTGAGGTGGATGAACACAGAGCCTATTATACAGAGGGAACTAAGTCAGAAAGAGAAAGACAAATATCACATATTAATGCATATATGTGGAATCTAGTACTAGAAAGATAGTACTAATGACTCTACTTGAAGGGCAGCGGAGGAGACAGACATAAAGGACAGATTTTTGGACACAGTTTGGGGGAAGGAGAGGGTGGGATGATTCCAGAGAATAGCATTGAAACATATACATTACCAAATATAAAACAGATAGCCAATGAGAATTTGCTGTATGACACATGGAACCCAAAGTCAGTGTTCTGTGACAACCCAGAGGGGTGCGATGGGGAGGGAGGTGGGAGGGAGGGGACATTGTGTACCTATGGCTGATTCATGTTGATGTATGGCAGAAACCATCACAACATTGTAAAGTAATTCTTCTCTAATTAAAAATACAAGGTTTATCAAGAAAAAAAAAAGTAAAGGAGAGAGGTAGAAGGGTTAGACTGAATGATATGGTAAGACAAAGACTTGATCATCCATTGATGGCTTTGAAGAAGGAAATGGGCCATAAGGCAAGGAATGCAGGCAGCCTTTATTTGTAGTGACATGGATGGATGTAGAGTCTGTCATACAGAGTGAAATCAGAAAGAGAAAAACAAATATTGTAGATTAAAGCATATGTATGAAATCTAGAAAGCTGGTATTGATGAGCCTGTTTGCAGGGCAGGAATAGAGACACAGATGTGGAGAACAGACGTGTGGACACAGAGCAGGAAGGGGAGTGGCGGGGTGAAGTGGGAGAAGAGGGCTGACATATATATACTCATACTCTGTGACCCTGTGGACCGCAGCCTACCAGGCTCCTCTGTCCATGGGATTCTCCAGGCAAGGACAGTAGAATGGGTTCTTATGCCCTCCTCCAGGGGATCTTCCCATCCCAGGGACTGAACCCATGTCTCTTATGTCTCCTACACTGGCAGGCAGGTTCTTTACCACTAGTGCCACTATGTGTAAAACAGACAGGTAGTGAGAAGTTGCTGTGTAACACAGGGAGCTCAGCTTGGTGCTCTGTAGGTGGGATGGGGAGTGGGAGGGAGGTTCAAGAGGGAGGTGATATATGTATACATATAACTGACTCACTTTGTTGTACAGCAGTAACTAACACAACACTGTAAAGCAATTATGCTTAAAAAAAAAAAAAAGCTGGAAAAGGTAGAGAATTCTTCTTCAAAAGGAATGCAACCCTGACAAAAACATGATTCTAAACCACTGAGACTAATTTTAGACCTCTGATCTCCAGAACTGTTAAGATAATAAATTGTTGTTGTTGCATAGTTGCTCAGTCATGTCCAACTTTTTGCAACCTCATGGACTGTAGCCCGCCAGGCTCCTCAGTCCATGGAATTCTCCAGGGAAGGATATTGGAGTGGCTTGCTATTTCCTTCTCCAGGGGATCTTCCCAACCCAGGAATCGAACCTGGGTCTCCCAAATTACAGGCAGATTCTTTACCGTCTAAGCCACCATAAACTAGTGTTGTTTTAAACCAATAAGTCCACTGCAGTTTCTTAAAGCAGTAATAGAAAACTATGTACTGGGATCAATCTCAGCTCTGACAATTAACCTAACTAAGTGTTCTTGGGTACGTTTTTTTATGTTTCCGAACTTTAATTTTCCCTGGAAACTGGGGATTAAAACAGCAACTATTAGATGCAACAGATATCATATAGGATAAGTGCTGGGTGTTATTCAGTATTTTTTTAAAAAATTATCTATCTGTTCACTACTTTTTATATTACACTAAGGCAGTATAATGCAATTATTTTTACAAAATCTATTCAATACATGCAACTGATAGTTTCCATGTGCTATACACAAGAAATGAGCATTAAAGCTTCTATCATTATATAGACATCATTGGTTTGTTCTCACAGACTGTAAGGTTGGCTCCTCCATCCATAGGATTTTCTAGGCAAGAGTACTGGAGTGGGTTGCCATTTCCTTCTCCAGGGGATCTTCCGGACCCAGGGATTGAACCCGTATCTCCTGCATTGTAGGTAGATGCTTTTATCATCTAAGCCACCAGAGAAGTAAAGAAGAAATATGTGTATGCTGCTGCTAAGTCACTTCAGTCGTGTCCAACTCTGTGCGACCCCATAGACGGAAGCCCAGGTTCCTCCGTCCCTGGGATTCTCCAGGCAAGAACACTGGAGTGGGTTGCCATTTCTTTCTCCAATGCATGAAAAGTGAAAAGTGAAAGTGAAGTCGCTCAGTCGTGTCCAACTCTTTGTGACCCCATGGACTGCAGCCTACTAGGCTCCTCTGCCCATGGGATTTTCAAGGCAAGAGTACAGGAGTGGGGCGCCATTGCCTTCTCCAAAATATGTGTATAATTTGTTTTAAATCTAGTTTATATTGATTTTTAGCTTTAGTTTTTTTTTTTTTTATCCTTCAGGCAAAGGTGCCTTATATACCAGAAAACTTTTGATGACAAAAGATAAGAAAGTTAAAGATAGAAAGACAGATTACCATAGTCTTACCTTTTAATTTTACTAAGAAACAGGAATTCACAAGGAAGTTAAATGGATTTGGTTTGTTATCAACACTCAGCCAGTTCATGTCAGAGATAGATTCCCTCCTGGGCTTTCTACCTACAGACTATTTTGTTACAGTAGTGATTAACAAACTATGGCCCATGGGTCAAATCTGGTCTGCCACCTGTTTTTTGTAAATAAAATTTTATTGGAACATAGGCACACCCTTCATTTATATATTGTCTGAGCTGTTTTTCTGATACCAAGGCAGAGCTGAGCAGTTGCAAAGAGACTATGTGGGTGGCAAAGCTTAACTTATTATGCCCTGAACTTTATACATTAAATTGCTGATCCTGGTACTACAGTGCATTGCTTTTCAAGGCACAGAAGCTTAATTTATCTAATAAAATGTTTCAAAACAATAGATTTAAAAAATCAACCTGCAGCAAAGTTTTAAGAATATTACACAAATAAAGAAATACTATGGCTTAATGTATCATACAACATTAAATATGGATGAAATTCTGGGCAGTGCTGATACTATGGCTCCAGTAAGATACCATGGGGGTAAATTCAACTTTGGCTAAATGATGTTGATTTAGTAACAGCAAAAATATTCATCTCAGCATACACATGTCAAGTAAAATAATGTAATAACTTGCTATTGTTGTAATCACTATTTACTAGGAATTATTATAAACATATTTGATCATAATTTATCTTAAACACTGATAATTATTAAAAAATAATCCTTCATAAAGCATTTATTCATTAATAATTATTGGGTACCACCTTATCTGAGTGAGTGTAAAACCTTTTATAAGTGGGAGCAAACACCTTTTTCTCATGCTTTCTTATGATTGAATAAGGGGAAAGCAACTAATAAGTATTCGGTGTGAAGAAGTAACGGGAACCAAAACATATAACCACTGAATTTTCAAAATAAACATATGAACAAAGAATTCTTATTTCCATTCTTATGACTGAAGAAACAGGCTTGGGGAAAGGGAACATCCTTCCAAGGTTACATCATTAGAGCTATTAGGTGGTTGAGCTGGAACTTCAGCCCAGGCTTTTCAGTCTCTAAGATTCCCTATTCATTACTTCTCCTACTTGTAATAATGTCTTTAGAGTCAATGATCTCCTTGGTATAGAAATGTGGACTTCAGATGACTACTTGTTCAAGTACTTTCGATTCAAATCTCCTTTTGAGAAAATTAAAAATTGGCCTTGCCTTTAGTTACTTGCCATGGGGAAGTGACACAGCCCTAAGTGTGGGCAAAAAGATAAGTCAGGCTCCTAAATTTTAAAAATATAAATGTCAATTATAATTTCATCATGTAAAATTTGTTGATTTCACTTGAACTCAATAATACAGGATGCAAGCATATCTAAGACTCATGAAAGAATCTGGTAAAATTTATTTATTCCCAACTCTGAAAGTCTGCTACTCTTTGGCAGAAGCCAAACAAAGGGTATTTTCATTATCTGCTCCCTTCTCTAAACTCTATATTTGTATACAGATTGTCTACAAGCAACAAACTAGGGCAATATTATCCACAAGGTCCTGGGAAATGGTCTTCAATGAATTTGGACTTAATATGCATCTGGCTTCTTATGAGAAACATCTAATCCAAGAACATTTCTAGCTCTTTTCAAAACCCCATTGAGTTATTTGTGTTGTTTATTATACCCAACATCCCATACATAGGACCCATGTAGTATCTCCTAGAGGTTAGTGTAAGCAAAAATCATCTTTTTTGTCTATCAACTGAGAAACTTTTTAAAGAAACACATAAACTATGAGTCTAAAAAAAAGAAATTATTTTGTCAGATAAAGTAAATTTTGAGAGATCACAATTCCCTAAGCCGAATGTATATCCAAAGCAATATGTTTGCAATCAGAAAAGACTGAAATCCAGTCAACTGGAATCCTTCATTAAATGGAATGATGCTCTACCACTGCTTTTGAAAAAGGAAAATAAATAACAAGATATGCAAAAGTCAGACTGGGGGACCTAAGATAAAGTTAAAAATAATCCCCACTTCCACTGACTTCAAAATTAGCCTATTTTTTTAGGGGAGTTGAAGTATGCAGATAAAATGACAAAATACAGAAACACAGAAAATGAGAAGTATCCCAAGATTTATAGATAAAGAATTCTGGGAGTTTGGAGAAATGAAATATTGCCCATATATTTAGAATGTCTGAGTTCTTATTCTTTATTGAATGCTCATGCTTCCATCTAGAATTATTATCTCTAACTTAAAGAACTTTCTTTAGCATTTCTTGTGGAGCAGGTCTCTTGGTAGCAAATTCTGTTTTCTTTTATCTAAAAAAGGTATTCTTTTTTCACTCTTATTAAATTGATGTGTAATTTACATAATACTAGTTTCAAGTGTACAGCATAATTTGATATTTGAATAAAGTATATAATTGCAAAATGATCACCACAATAAGTTCATCCTTCATTCCTGAATAATATTTTTGCTAGGTATAGAATTCTAGGTTGACTGTTCATTTTTTTCCAGACACTATCCTACTCTTTCTGTCCTCAATGATTTCTGATGAGAAGCCAAATATTAAATACCAGCCAACAGACCTTTGAGGCTTTGTTCATTTCCCCTATAAGCTTTCTTTTTTATCCCTTCAGATAACTAATATTGATCGATCTGAGATCCCTTACTCTTCGCTCTGTCATGTCCACTCAACTGCTTTTCATTTCCAGAACTTCCATTTGCTCTTTTTCTTGTTTCTGTTTTACTGCCAACCTCTGTTGAGATTCTCATGCACTGAAAGCATATTTTGTTTCACTTTATTGATAACAGTTATAATAGCTGTCTTGAAACTCTTGTACACTAATTCCAACACTTGGTTCATCTTGATGTTGGAAACAACAGAGCATCTTTTCAACTGAGAATGTATTTTATTTTCTTGGTACTTTGTATGTTATGTAAATACATGGGCTTCCCTGGTGGCTCAGACAGTAAAGAATCCCCCTGCAATGTAGGAGACCCAGTTTGATCCTTGGGTTGGAAAGATTCTTTGGAGAAGGGAATGGCAACCCACTCCAGCATTCTTGCCTGGAGAATTCCACGGACACAGGAACCTGGTGGGCTATAGTCTGTGGGGTCATAAAGACACGACTGAGCAACTAACACACATCAAGTCTGTTACTTTTCTCTAGTATTTCTTTGTTTTAGTGATTTAAAAAAAAATCATGGGGGGTTAATCTCTAACTGTAAACATTTCTTCTAGCATAGGAGATCTTTTCATTTTAGTTGGGCTGAGTGCTATGTGCTAAGTTGCTTAAGTCATGTCTGACTCTTAGTGACCCTATGGACTGTAGCCTACCAGGCTCCCCTGTCCATGGGGATACTATAGGCAAGAACACTGGAGTGGATTGCCATGCTCTCCTCCAGGGGATCTTCTTGACCCAGGGATCGAACCTGCATCTCTTAGGTCTCCTGCACTGGCAAGGGGGTTCTTTACCACTACTGCCACCTGGTANAGTGACCCTATGGACTGTAGCCTACCAGGCTCCCCTGTCCATGGGGATACTATAGGCAAGAACACTGGAGTGGATTGCCATGCTCTCCTCCAGGGGATCTTCTTGACCCAGGGATCGAACCTGCATCTCTTAGGTCTCCTGCACTGGCAAGGGGGTTCTTTACCACTACTGCCACCTGGTAAGTCCTTAGTTGGGCTGGGCTGAGTCTATTCTAGGCATATATGATTCAGAGGTCAATCAGAGATGTAAGCAGATAAAAATCTGGAGATCTTTCTGGCTCTTTCTCTTCCAAACCACTTTCTCTTTTGCATTCCCAGTTTCCCATTTTCTCTTTTCTGGTACACCGGACCATAAAGGATTCAGGTCTTTCTCTGTCTGCATCATTGCCATCCATTTTGCACTGCACAGACTGCATTTAGTCCCTAGCTGAAAGGGACTTAGTTGTATAGCTCCTTGTCTCTCTTCTTCAAGTGAGTATGGGTTATTTCTGAGGGTAGTATAGAAAAAGAAGTACAGGGCATTCTAAGCTATTTAACATGAAGGTCAGGAAGCAACAGTTAGAACTGGACATGGAACAACAGACTGGTTCCAAATAGGAAAAGGAGTACGTCAAGGCTGTATATTGTCACCCTGCTTATTTAACTTATAAACAGAGTACATCATGAGAAACACTGGGCTGGAAGAAGCACAAGCTGGAATCAAGATTGCCGGGAGAAATATCAATAACCTCAGATATGCAGATGACACCACCCTTATGGCAGAAAGTGAAGAGGAACTAAAAAGCTTCTTGATGAAACTGAAAGTGGAGAGTGAAAAAG
>SJYA01000220.1:1244148-1296184 GCA_006410615.1 Neotragus moschatus
CTCAGATATGCAGATGACACCACCCTTATGGCAGAAAGTGAAGAGGAACTAAAAAGCCTCTTGATGAAAGTGAAAGAGGAGAGTGAAAAGGTTGGCCTAAAGCTCAACATTCAGAAAACGAAGATCATGGCATCCGGTCCCATCACTTCATGGGAAATAGATGGGGAAACAGTGGAAACAGTGTCAGACTTTATTTTGGGGGGCTCCAAAATCACTGCAGATGGTGACTGCAGCCATGAAATTAAAAGACGCTTACTCCTTGGAAGGAAAGTTATGACCAACCTAGACAGCATATTCAAAAGCAGAGACATTACTTTGCTGAATAAGGTCCATGTAGTCAAGGCTATGGTTTTTCCAGTAGTCATGTATGGATATGAGAGTTGGACTGTGAAGAAGGCTGAGCGCCAAAAAGTTGATGCTTTTGAACTGTGGTGTTGGAGAAGACTCTTGAGAGTCCCTTGGACTGCAAGGAGATCCAACCAGTCCATTCTAAAGGAGATCAGCCCTGGGATTTCTTTGGAAGGAATGATGCTGAAGCTGAAGCTCTGGTACTTTGGCCAGATCATGCAAAGAGTTGACTCATTAGAAAAGACTCTGATGCTGGGAGGGATTGGGGGGAGGAGGAGAAGGGGATGACCGAGGATGAGATGGCTGGATGGCATCACTGACTCGATGGGCGTGAGTCTGAGTGAACTCCGGGAGTTGGTGATGGACAGGGAGGCCTGGCGTGCTGCGATTCATGGGGTCGCAAAGAGTCGGACACTACTGAGCAACTGAACTGAAATGAACACATAGGGAGAGATTCGTGCTGAGTTTTTGGTTTGTTTTTCCTCTGATGGGCAAGGCTGGGTGTCATGATAATTCTGTATGCTGATGATTAGGTTTGTATTTTTGTTTTGTTTGTTGTTTAGGTGAGGTGTCCTGCACAGGGTGTCACTGGTGGTTAGGTGATGCCGGGTCTTATAGTCAGGTGGGTTCCTTTGTGTGAGTTCTCACTATTTGATACTCCCTAGGGTTAGTTCTCTGGTAGTCTAGGGTCTTTAGGTCAGTGCTCCCACTCCAAAGGTTCAGGGCTTGATTTCTGTAACCTTCTTTCTTCAAAATCACATAGCCTTGGAATACTGCATCACAGTGTGTCTGAAGAGCATTTGACCTCTGAATCCTTCCAAACAGGATGCCAGGTGAAGTTCCACCTACAGTGTGACCAGAAGTCCATGGACCGAGTGTCCAATTCTCAGTCCTGCCTTGAAGCATGGCACCATCAGGGAGAGCTGGCCCAAGCAAGCAAGCAGAAATCAGAAGGAAGTATTCTGAGAAACATTCTCATTCTCCCAAATCCTTCTTCCTGCCCTAAAGTGATATGCTAGCTGCACACCTGGCAGTCATCTTGCGACCATGAGAAAACAAGCCCAAGGGTAACAGTCATCAGGCTAAGAAAGATCAGAAAGAAGGAAACCCCTTGGGATTCTGATCACTTTGGTAACCATCTGGACCAAAACAAGCAATGCCCCACCGCGCGTCTTTTTGTTGCATGAGTGAAATAAACCCTTATTTGTTTAAACCATGATTAATCAAATTCACTGTTATGTAGCTGAACACATTCTTAACTAATAGACTGGAGCTCAGGTAACTTTGGAGAGGATCAAACCTAGAGAGGAAGAATTCAGTCAGGTTGATTGTGGAACTCCAGCAGAGTAATGGTGATTAAAACTAAACTGAACCTGAATACATGATTTTTGAAGCCACTTAAAAGAGAGAAGGCAAAGAAAAAAGTACTATTCACTGCAGGATGTGATGATGAAATTTCCAAAAATGACAGACAGAAATTCACAGGGAAGGTCTGGAGTAAAATATGCAAGGCTTTGTCATATGACAAGGTTTAAAAGAACTGACATCTTGTAGTTTTATTTTGCTCCAGGCAGTATGTCAGAAGTTGTATGGTATTAGCCCACATGGAACTCCCAATTTCCTTGCCATGCAGGAATTACCATCTTGACGTGACAGAAGAGGAAGTTGAAGCTCAGGGAGAAAGTAATGTAAAATACCTAAGAGCTATAGATTCAGACAATTGCAATCAGAAGTTTGAAAGGGATTTAAAAAAAAATGTAAACTGACAAACTGCACCTAAAACCCAATGGAAATACAAACAACCTCAGTTCAGTTCAGTCACTCAGTCGTGTCCAACTCTTTGTGACACCATGGACTGCAGCACGCCAGGCTTCCCTGTCCATCACCAACTCACAGAGTTACTCATATTCATGTCCATCAAGTCAGTGATGCCAGCCAACCATCTCATCCTCTGTCGTCCCCTTCTCCTCCCGCCTTCAATCTTTTCCAGCATCGGGGTCTTTTCAAATGAGACAGTTCTTTACATCAGGTGGCCAAATACTGGAGCTTCAGCTTCAGTGTCAGTCCTTCCAATGAATATTCAGGGCTGATTTCTTTTATGATTGACTGGTCTGATCTCCTTGCAGTGCAAGGGACTCTCAAAAGTCTTCTCCAACACCACAGTTCAAAAGCATCCGTTCTTCGGCACTCAGCTGTCTTTACAATCCAACTCTCACATCCATGCATGACCATTGGAAAAACCATAGCCTTGACTAGATGGACCTTTGTTGACAAAGTAATGTCTCTGCTTTTTAATATGCTGTCTAGGTTTGTCATAGCTTTTTTTTCCGAAGAGCAAGCGTCTTTTAATTTCATGGCTGCAGTCACCATCTGCAGTGATTTTAGAGCCCCGCAAAATTAAGTCTGTCACTGTTTCCATTGTTTCCCCATCTATTTGCCATGAAGTGATGGGACCAGATGCCATACTCTTAGTTTTCTGAATGTTGAGTTTTAAGCCAACTTTTTCACTCTTCTCTTTCACTTTCATCAATAAGCTCTTTAGTTCCTCTTCACTTTCTGCCATAAGGGTGGTGCCATCTGCATATTTGAGTTTATTGATATTTCTCCCTGAAATCTTGATTCCAGCTTGTGCTTCATCCATACCGGCATTTCACATGATGTACTCTGCCTATAAGTTAAGTAAGCAGGATGACAATATACGGCCTTGATGTACTCTTTTTCCTATTTGGAACCAGTCTGTTGTTCCATGTCCAGTTCTAACTGTTGCTTTTTGATCTGCATATATATCTCAGGAGACAGGTCAAATGGTCTGGTATTCCCATCTCTTGAAGAATTTTCCAGTTTGTTGTGATCCACACAGTCAAAGGCTTCGGCATAGTCAATAAAGCAGAAGTAGATGTTTTTCTGGAACTCTCTGCTTTTTTGATGATCCAACGGATGTTAGCAATTTGATCTCTGGTTCCTCTGCCTTTTCTAGAACCAGCTTGAACATCTGCAAGTTCACAGTTTACATACTGTTGAAGACTAGGCTGGAGAATTTTCAGCATTACTTTGCTAATATGTAAGATGAGTGCAATTGTGCAGTAGTTTGAACATTCTTTGGCATTGCTTTTCTTCACGATTGGCATGAAAACTGGTCTTTTCCAGTCCTGTGGCCACTGATGAGTTTTCCAAATTTTCTGGCATATTGAGTGCAGCACTTTCACAGCATCATCTTTTAGGATTTGAAATAACTCAACTGGAATTCTATCTCCTCCACCAACTTTGTTCGTAGTGATGCTTCCTAAGGCCCACTTGGCTTCACATTCCAGGATGTCTGGCTCTAGGTGAGTGATCACACCATCATGGTTATCTGGGTCATGAAGATTTTTTTTGTATAGTTCTTCTGTGTATTCCTGTCACCTCTTTTTAATATCTTCTGCATCTGTTAGGTCCATACCATTTCTGTCCTTTATTGAGCCCATCTTTGCATGAAATGTTCCCTTGGTATCTCTAATTTTCTTGAAGAGATCTCTAGTTTTTCCCATCCCATTGTTATCCTCTATTTCTTTGCATTGGTAGCTGAGGAAGGCTTTCTTATCTCTCCATTCTAACAAACAACTTAGAAGACCCAAAACAAGCTCAAAGAAGAGGTTAAAAGCTGGAGGATTAACACCTGATTTCAGAAATTATTATAAAACTTCAGTATATAAAAACAACATAGTATTGGTGCAAAAATACATGAATCAATTATACAGAATAGAGAATCCAGAATCCAGAAATAAATCTATTCATATATGAACAACTGATTTTTGACAAAGGACAAATGTAATGCAGTGGAGAAAGGACAGCCTTTTCAATAAATAGTGTTGGAACAACTGGATTTGTATATGCAAAAGGAAGACTATGAAGATGGAGAAGAAGGGAGAGCTAAGAAAGGAAAGTAACTGGAGCACTTCCTGCACCCCTATTAATAAAAATTAGCACAAAATGGACCATTGACCTTAATGTAAGAGCTAAAACCATACAACTCTTAGAAGAAAGCTAAGAGTAAGTAAAGGAGTAAATCTTCCTGAATTTATGTTTGTCAGTTTCTTAACTATAAAACCTAAAGCACAATCCATAACTAAATAACTGGATAAATCGGATTTTATCAAAAATAAAACTTTTATTCTTCAAAAGACACTGATTAGAGAAGGAGAAGACAAGGCACATACCAGAAGAAAACACTGGCCAAACATACCTCTGATAAAGCACTTGTATCCAGAATAGAGAATTCTTTGGTGGTCCAATGGACTCTGTCCTTTCACTGTTGAGTGCAAAATCCCACAAGCCACATGGATAAATAAATAGTGTAAAAACAAAAACAGAGTATATAAGGAATTCCCGTAGTGTTAGTCACTTAGTCACGTCTGACTGACTGCAACCCCACAGACTGTAGCTCACAAGGCTCCTCTCTCCATTGAATTCTGCAGGCAAGAATACTGGAGTGGTTTGCCATTCCCTTTTCCATGGGATCTTCCAGACCCAGAGATCAAGAACCAGGTCTCCTGCATTGCAGGCAGATTCTTTTACCACCAGGAAAGCCCAAAGAATCCTTAAAATCAACCATAAAAAAATTTTTTTTTAATGAAAGGAGGTAATATGTTCAAATAGACATTTCAGAAGAAGAAACAGTTGGCAAATAAACTCATGAAAAAATGTTCAACTGCAGTAGTCATGAAGGAAATTTAAATGAAAACTACAATAAGATACTACTACATGCCTCTTAAAACAGCTACAATTAGAAAAGCCTGCCACACCAATGTTAGTGGCCCTGTGGAGAAACTGACTGATAGCTTTCATACACTGTGGGTAAGAAAGTTAAATAGTACAACCACTTTGGGAAACAGTATGGCAGTTTCTTTAAAAATTTAGCATATTAATCAGCCAGATTAACCAGCCACTCCTCTCCGAGGTGAGTACCCAGGAGAAAAGGGAATGTATACACATAGAAACACTTGTATACAAATGTTCATAGCAGCCTTATTTATAATACCCAAGAGCTGGGGGTAGTGGAAAACAAAAGTCGATTGAAAGATAAATCAATAAACAAGTCTTGGTACATCCTATACAATGGAATATGACCTAGAATGAAAGAAGATGAACTGTTAAGACACACAACAGCTAGATGAATCTCAAGAGAATTATGGTGAGTGAAACAAACCAGATGCAGAACGGTCTCAGATCAGTGGTTGCTGGAGAGGAGGCTGGGGCTGTAAAGCACACAAGGAAACTTCAGTGGTGATAGATATATTTACTCCCTTGTGGCAGTGGATGATTTCATGGTGTGTATATTAAGTCAACATTTAACACATTGTTCAGTGTAGTTTATCATATGCCAATGAGGCCTCAACAAATCTCTCTTTTTTAGACACTCAAGAGCACGCACGGAGTCAGCAGAGAAGCCGTGGCCAGATCTCTAGGCTAGAGTGCCAAACCCACCCCACCCCCGCTGCAGCCCCCAGATGGCCAAAGTCTGTTGGCAGGAGCTATGTGTGTGAAAATGATGGCTGGAATAGCTGGAATTCTTCACATAAATTCCAGGAAATCCAGGGACTTCTGGGCACCATATGAAAACATAAGAGGAAAAAAAAATGGCTTATTTTCTGAGAAAAATGAAGCATATTTTACAGGGTCGTGGAGCCTCTGAAACACCACCAACAGTCATTTTTCTTGATACTTATTGGGACTCGGGATGGATGGATGTGGGGAAGAGAAAACCCCAGTTGTGCCCCTTTCCAGCCAGAGTTTCACAAGATAGTCCTGGCACTGTGGAGGCTGGCAGGAGGAGACCCAGGAGAAGGAACTCCTACAAGCAGCTGGAGAGGTGGTACAGGCTGGTGCAGGACTCCAGCCTAGTAGATGTCCCAACCTTGGAGACAGGGGAAGTTAAGCTGTTAGGGGCAGTCAAAGCAGGGGGACAGTAGTGTGACCTTGGAGGAAGCTGTCTCACCTGAACCTTCTCTGGCACGTAGACAAAGGTGGGGCTTTCCCCTACAAGGGCAAACTCTTCTTTTCAGGTCTTGACACACATACATATCTGTGTAGCTGCCCTGGCTGTGGGCAAGAGGCAAATCCAGCACCCTGTCCTTCTGAGCAAATCAATCTATTAGCTGAGCTTTCACTTTGTAGTAAGCTGTTTTCCATTCAACATGTATTGAGTATTACCACTTGCCAAGTGCTCTTGCTCTGGGAATCCTCGCCTTCATGGAGCTTACAGTCCAGTTGGGAGAACAGACCATATACAAGACAAATAATAAACATACAAGTGTCACATGGCTGTAAGTGCCGGGGAGAAAAATAAAGCAGAGACGAGAGAGGAAACAAGGAGAGGACGGGGCTGTGGGTGGGGCTAGGAGGGGGAGGGGTGGAGTTACACAGAAGCTCCTCTGGCGAGATGATTTTTCACCCTGATCTTAGAACAGACAACAAGGAATCAGGGTAAACTTCGTTGTTCCCCCAGCAGCTGTACCCAAGGCCTGCTCATATTCTCAGCTGCTTTTCCTGGGCAGGAGGAGGGGATCACGGCAGCCCCCTTCCCCCAACTGCCCCATCACAGGATATTCCTGGGGCTGCCCATCCCTGAGCACAGTGCTGAACTAATCATCCCTAGAACTGAGTACTGTTCTCATCTCTCTGCCAAGACTCATCCTGCTAACCCTACTTCCTAAGTTCAGAGAGGTCGTGGTCCACAGTCTCATTATTTCCTGAGTTGTTACCACATACCTTCCACTTATTCAGGCCTGCTTCTCTGCCCATGACCATGACACACAGGTTTCCATTTCTTTGCCTTTTCTTCCATGCCACTCCTCGCCTCAAATGCCCACCTCCCATTCAAACATTTTTCAGAGGCTGGAGGAAGGAGGCTCCAGTGGGAGGGAATATATATAATTATGACTGATTCATGTTGGCGCACAGCAGACAGCCACAACATGGTAAAGCATCTACCCTCCAATTAAAAGAAAAAGAAAACTAAAAGAAAAAAAATTTTTTTTCATACATGAAGTTGAAGTTGTAATCCACCTGTTTCCAGAACCCCTCCCTGCCCACGGCAGCTCTATGAAGACGCTCTTCTTGATTTCCAACAGCACGCAGCATCTGAGCCTCAGCTGAGGCAACATGGTCTCTTCGATTCACAGTTATTTCCCTACAGATAGCCTGGTCCCTCTAAACGTCTTGGGTGTTCCTCCCTGAGATGCAAGCTCGTGCTGAGCACACAAAAGCTACGCCACAAATCTAGCTCGTTTCTCCCTTAAAAATAAAACTTTGCTTTCTCCGAATTTCCCCCTCTCTAGCCTGAGAAATGAAAATGGTTTGGAAAATTCCAGCTTGGGAGGGTTCAGACTTATTTGAGTTGTGCAAGTGGGAAAAAAATGTGCTTTTCCCAAAATTAACAAATTCCCCTAGCCTTTCCTCTGAAAGCAATTCACAAACCTCTGAGCCCAGTGTGTAAGCTGTCCAGTTTCTCCATCTCTCTAAAGAATGAACTGCCTTGCTGGTAGTGTGTCATAGGCACACAGGATGTTCTGAGTGAATGAGGAGGAGATGGAATCAGAGTAGAAGTTAACCGAGCTTGCAGATGAAGCAAGTGGCAAGTGGAGACTGACGAGTTCTCCGACGTCCAGATCCCAACACAAGTTCTTAACACCAGTGTGCCCCTGCCTATGTCTGTGCTCCCTCCGCATTTATAAAAATTCATCCATTCATCCAAACACAAGGACTGCCTGGTGGTCCAGTTGTTAAGACTCCGCTCTTCCACCGACAAAGCTGCAGGTTCAATCCCTGGTTGGGGAACTAAGATCCCAAAGCCACTCGATTTGGCCAAAAGAAAAAAAGAAAACAAATCAACAGACACTAATTGAAAGTCAGATGTGGTTGGCAGTCTCTAAAATGGCTCCCAGTGGTCCCACTTCCTGGGATTTACATTCTTGTGTAATCCCTTCCCCTTGAGTATACACTGGACCTAGCAACTTCTTGTTGTTGAGTGTACACTGGACCTAGCAACTTCAGTCTCTAAGTTGGGTTCGACTTTCTGCAACCCTGTGGACTGTAGCCTGCCAGGCTCCTCGCCAGGCTCCTCTGTCCATGGCGTTTTTGCAGGCAAGAATACCGGAGTGGGTTGCCATTTCCCTCTCCAGAGGATCTTCCCCGACCAGGGATTAAACTCACATCTCCTGCCTTGGCACGCAGAGTCTTTACCACTGAGCCACCAGGGAAGCCCAGAAACTTGCTTCTAATGAGTAAAATGCAGCAAAAAGTGATGGGACATCACATCCAACGTGAGTTTACAAAAGATGGTAGTTTCCACCTTGCTCACACTCTCAGTGGTTCTCCTTGTTTATTCATTCGAATGAGGCCAACTTCCCCACTTTGAGATATCCTATGAGGGCAGACTCCGGCCAACACATTGATGGCAGTCTGGTGAGAGATCCAGCCAGAGGATCCAGCCAAACTGCCTCCAGAGTCCTGACCGTAGTAGCTGTAAGACAGTAAATGTTATTGTCTGAAGTCACTAACTTTGTGGGTAGTTTGTTATGAAGCAACACATAATTCATACACCAACGATGTGTCAACATCACTCTTGGTCCTGGGACATAGCAGAGGACAAAACATACATAAAACTCTGCACCCGTGTAACTAACAGCCTGGTGAGGGGAGGCAGATGGTAAACAAGTCCTAGTGAGAGCGAAAAGCAAAGCAGTGAAGGGGAATGGGAAATCGCCAGGGTTTTGGGTAGGTGGTGGATGGGAGTGACAGTAGTTGAAGGGTATTTGGAAAGATCTTCCTGAGAAGGTGGCATCTGAGCAGAGATCAGCAGTGAAAACATGAGCCACAGGCCACCTCAGGGAAAAGTGTTCCTTTCAGAAGGAACAGTCTAGAATACATTCTTGTTTTGCTCAGCAAAATAACAGAGAAGGAGAGGCTTTAAGCTTCTCTTTTCAGCCTGTAGAAAAATAACTGAACACAAGCATCCCACCAGAAATGCACTCCAACTCTCCTCCTGCCCCAGAGACAGCTCCAGGTCCAGACAGAGCTAAGCTGTGTTTTCGTTTTGTTTGTTTCCTAGGACCTCAATATAGGCAGTTACTCACCTTGGCAGGTGGGGCTTCTGTGATTTTGAGGAGAGGAAAAGTGAAAGTGAAGTGCAAGTGTTAGCCACTCAGTGATGTCTGACTCTTTGCAACCCCATGGAGGCCAGCCTCCTCTGTCCATGGGATTTCCCAAGCAAGAATACTGGAGTGGGTTGCCATTTCCTCCTCCAGGGGATCTTTCTGACCCAGGGATCAAACACTGGTCTCCTGCATTGCAGGCAGATTCTTTACCACTGAGCCACCAGGAAAGCCCTGGGGGAGGAAAGAAATGTCTAATGCCTCTCCATCCCACCCTCTTCTCCACTCTGGAATGACTTTCCAACTTGACACAGAATATGGGATGTAGAGATTGGGTGGCTGGGACCCTGGGCCAGAGGGATACATCTGGAAAAGACTGGAACTGCCTCATTCACTTTGCGATCCCTGGGGCCAGCTACCAATTCACAATTGACCAGACTCCCTGGGGGTCTAAGACATCCATGCAGAGCCATGCTAGTGGCTGAGAGCTGGCTGGAGACGGATATGTGACCATTCACTGCTATCTATCCAGCCCTTCGGTTTATCTGAGGACTCCAAGGGGAGGGCAGCTCACAAAATGACTTTGAGTTGCTCTGGGAGAAAAGTAAGCCTGGTAAAGTTATCCCATTGTGTGTGAAAGTGGATGTTTGGGTGTACTCAGTGGTTCTCCTTCCCACCCCACCTGCCTGGAGTGAGACTGGACCCCAGAGCTGTCCAGTGGAGATGCTGACCTGTGCAACAGGGGGCTGAGTGCAGCTCTCCTGTCCAGATCTGATCACAGTGAAATCTGACCCTTGGCCCTAGTCAGAATCGAGCGCCTGCCTCTGACTTCTGTCCAACACTGGCTTTACCGGATGCCTGTCCCACCCAAGAAAGAAGGGATGAACTTTCTATCCTGCCCATGCTGTCCAGAACAGCCTGGCTCCACAGGGGTCTTACCTTGGCAGCCAAGAGTGCTCTGTTTCTCCAGACAGGGAAGAAGGACAAAATAAAGACATTTCCAAACAATAAAAACAAGGAGATTTTGTCATCAAGGAACATTTAGAGAGCAAAAGGAAAATGACTCCAAGTGGAAGCATAGAGATGAGGAAGGAATAGAGAGCAATGGAAAGGGTAAATATATGGTAAAACTAATAAATATTGATAATATATTAAAAATAATAACAATGCCATGTTAAATACATGGCAATTCGAGCACAAACATGGGAGGGGAGTAATTAAAATTAACAAAAGTGTACTAAATCTGCCTGCCATGCAGGAGACCTGGGTTCAATCCCTGGGTCAGGACGATCCCCTGGAGAAGGAGAAGGCAACTCACTCCAGTATTCTTGCCTGGAGAATCCCCATGGACAGAGGAGTCTGGCGTCCATGGGGTTACATTCCATGGGGTCACAAGAGTTGGACACCACTTAACAACTGAACCACCAAAGTGCACTAACATCTTTGCATTGTCCTGGAAATTGTAAAAGTATTAATTTACATCAAACTTTAATAAGTTAAGTGTACATATTGTAATCTCTAAGCTGATCACTAAAAAGCAATAAAAGAATACGTAATTAATAAGTTAAATGGGATGAAATAATAAGAAGTGTTCAGAAAGCAAGAAAGGAGGAAAAAAGAAACAAAAACAAACGAAACGAATAAAACACTGATAATGAAATGATGGATTAAAACTCAAAGATATTCGTATTTTATTAAATATAACTGAGCTAAGTGTTCCAATTAAGATGAAAGTTTATCAAACTGGATGTTTTTAAAGGAGGGCTGACTCAGGGAGCATGCACCCCTTTGCCTCAATCCCCTTAGCCTCAACCCTCTTAATTATTGGGAGGCTGACTTGATAACTGGAGCCTCAGTGGTCATCTCACAACCACGATGCTGAGGCTAGGAGCTGTGGAGCTACCATGCCAGCCCTAGACGACACACGTCCAACACCATGCTTTGTGAGAGAGAAATCCCTCATTTAAGTCGCAGTCACTCTGTGTGTGGCGTCCAGTGCTCCTGACTAAGCACAATTCCTGATATGTGAAGTTGAGACCATTACATCTGCAAAACCCACCCAGTGTCAGATACTAACCTTAAGCCAGTTAAAATCACTGGGTTGTGTACCATATAAAACCTCTAATGAGCACAGTGTTGCTTCACTGCAGGAGCAGAGGCCACTTGACCAATCAGACTGAAAGGGAGTTTAATGGATTTGGACCAGCAACACGAATACCTCATAAGTGCTGTCTCTCCTCCCCAGAGAGATGTTGCTATAGTGCTTTATGATGTGCTTAGTGGCTCAGTTATGTCCGACTCTTTGAGACTCCATGGACTGTAGCCCGCCAGGCTCTGCTGTCTATGGGGATTCTCCAGGCAAGAATACTGGTGTGGGTTGCCATGTCCTCCTCCAGGGAGTCTTCCCAACCCAGGAATCGAGCCCAGGTCTTCCACACTGCAAGTGGTTTCTTTACCATCTGAGCCACCAGGGAAGCCCATGAATACTGGAGTGGGTAGCCTATCCCTTCTCCAGGGGATCTTCCAGACCCAGGAATCAAACTGGGATCTCCTGCATTGCGGGTGGATTCTTTACAAGCTGGACTACCAGGAAAGCCCATGGTACTTTATAAACCACTTAAATGAATTGGGAGTAGGGAAGTGATTTCTTATAAGTCGCTAACAATCATTGAAAAAAAAAAAAAACAGAGATCTTCCCATGGCAAAAACAAATGTCCATCAGTTCATTGCATGCATTCACCAAATATTTTATAGAACTTCTTCTAGATGCCAAACACTGTTTAGCCAGCAGTGATGCAGCCATGAGCAAAAAGACAAAGCTCCCTGGCTTCTTTCAGTTCACATGTTAGTGGGGGAAAGAAATGATGAGCAAATACATGAGTTAGATCAGTTGCATGTAGAACGGTAATAAGTTGACGGAGGGGGGAAGTGGAGGCTAGAGGACAGGGAATGGGGTAGGTTGCAGTGTATATAATAATTATCTGTTATAATTAGGGAAGGTCATACTGAGAGGGGACCATTTTATCAATGGTCAGCACAGAGAAGGAAGGAGATAAATGATGTGGGCAAAGTGTTTCCACCCACTCAAGCAAAGCAAGAGGAAATATTCTGGAAAGTACAACTTGTCCTAGTGGGTGACTTTGGTTGAGGGTGTTGCTTGCTTCAGAACTGCCCCGAAGTCTCGAAAAGGGAAAAAAGTGGAAGTGTTCGTTGCTCAGGCGTGTGTGACTCTTTGCAACCCCATGGACTGTAGCCTGCCAGACTCCACTATCCCCACTGGAGTGGGGAGGGGCAGTTGGGCATATGGGTGGTCCCCCTGCAGAGTGGGGGAAGGTGAGAATTTACAGAAGTACTCTGTGGTGACAGTAATTGTTACACACGTTCTGGTGGCCATTAGAAAGATGGTTCCATTTAATGCTCAGAACAACTCCACGTATGAGGTGGGCGCTATTGTGATGCTTTTTTACACAAGATGAGAAGGAGGCTTGTCTTTTGGAAAAGATGGCAAAGCCAGTAAGTGGGGAGGAGGCTCCCTGAGTCAATGTTCCGAGCACATCACGAACTCACCCATCCAATCTCCAGGGCCTGCCCATCAGGCCAACATCCCAGAAAAAGCAGGGATTAAAGCAAGTGAGGAAAAAGTAAAGAGAAATAGCCTTAGGAAGTCCTGTGCTCCCTGAGCTAAGCGTCTCCCTCCTCCTCTGATGGCAGCACTGATGGCTTCTGTGGGTCCCGGGGCCCAGTGGCAGCACGGGTGTAGGGAACAGTGGGCCAGGTCTCAGCACTCAGGGCTTTGCAGCTGCAGAGACTAGAGCCTCAGCCCTCACCTCGGCCCCATCCCACCCTCCACCCCCACTCCCTTCTTCAACTGCTCCCCTGGACCTCCCTCCCTAGGCCCTTGCTCCTCCTGGTAAGGAGGCTGCGGAGCAGACGCTTTCTTGGTAGTGCCTTTATAAACCCCAACTCAAAGGAAAGGGTCTCTCTTTGAGGGTCTCTCTTTGAGGGTCTCTCTTGTAGTGGACTCTCCTAGGGAACCCCAGCTGGACCCTGCTCAGTCCCTCTAATCTGTTCATTGTAAACAGGGCATGTCACCCTCCAGGAACTGGACCACAGCATGGGCCAGGCCATGAAGACGTCTGATCAGCAGGATGTTCCTCAATGCTCCACTCCCCTGAATGGAGGGAGAGAGGGGGTTCTCAAGTCACTGCACAGGAGAGGAGACCCAAAGTTCTCTCTCTTTCTCCCCCCCCCACTCCCATGTATCACTACAGCCCAGTGAGGGTAACTCCTCTTCACAGACAAGGGGCTGAGGCAGAAGTGAGATGGTCACAGGCTCAAGACTGTACTGATGCAAAAGCCCTGGTTCGTAACCACCATGATGTGCTCTTGCCCTTCCTGCCTCCACCCCGTTTTTCCCTACCTGATCTGTTAGCCTTCCCTCTGTCTTCTTCCTTTCTTCTTTTCCTCTTGCCCTTTCGTCTTTGTGTGCATTGATCCAACAAATATTTGTAAGTCAGCTGTTTTGTACTGAGCACTGTACTAGGTATCAATAATAAAGCGGTGAAGGGAAACAGTCCTTCCCCATCAAGTTTACATTTTCCTGGGGGAAGATTGACAATGAGGAAACCATCTAACACACAAAGCATGAGGTGGTGATGAAATCACTGGCTGCTGTGAAGGGAACAAGCAGAGGAATGTGTGGGAGAGTGGCATGTTTTCAGCTGGGTGGTCAGGGATGGCCTCCCTGAGGAGGTGACATTTGAGGTCAGACATGAAGGAAGAAAAGGCATCAGCCATGGGCAGAGGTGGAGCCAGCGTGTGCCAGCTGGTGGGAGCTGCAGATGCAAAGACCCCAGGGTGAGGGATAGAAGGAGTATGTCTGGAGAACCGTGAGGTCCAGGGAGAAGGGCCAGGAGAGCTGGGGATGGGGGGTGGGGGGGATGCGGAAAGGACAGCCCAAGGTAAGATTTTCAGGAGAGGAGCTACTGTGATCTAAGGCATGTCTCTGAAAGGTCACTCCAGCTGCAGTGGGGAGAGTCGGTTGAAGGGGGCAGGAGTGGAAGCGAGGCCATGAGTGCGGACGTGATCGCAGAGCCAAGAGGGAGAAGGTGGTGGTGTGGACCGGGATGAAAGCACAGAGCTGGAGAAAAGTGGGTGTTTACCAGGCATCTCCTAAGTGCCAGGTGCCAAGACATGAGTAAGACCCATGTCCCTGCCTTTGCAAGGTGTCCAGTGAGAAGATGGCACAAGAACAAGCTCACTGGAGTGCTGTTTAAGGTGTGAAGAGAGGGGTCTCTTCAGGCACAGGGGACCAGGTGGGAGGGCCCAGCTCCACCTCCGTGGAGACGGGGGCTGCGGAGAGAGCGTGGGGGCGATTCTACACATGCACCTGCTGCAGATGCAGATGGCGGTGCCTGCAGCTGGGCCCGGGGCCCTGCAAGTGGATCGCACCGTGACACCAATGGTGGCTATAGAAGGAAAGGGAGAAGGAAATGGCAACCCACTCTGGCATTCTTGCCTAGAGAATCCTTGAACAGAGGAGTCTGATGGGCTGCTGTCCATAGGGTCGCACAGAGTTGGACACGACTGAAGCGACTTAGCATGCATGCATGCATTGGAGAAGGAACTGGCAACCCACTCCAGTGTTCTTGCCTGCAGAATCCCAGGGATGGAGGAGCCTGATGGGCTGCTGTCTATGAGGTCGCACAGAGTCGGACACGACTGAAGCGACTTAGCAGCAGCAGCAGCATAGATGGAAAGCAATAAACAGCACAAGCAAGGGTTCATACATGCCAGCCTAACAGCTGGCAGCAGGGACTTCCCTACTGGCCCAGTGGCTAAGACTTCCTGCATTCAAGGCAGGGGGCCCAGATTCAATCCCCGGTCAAGGAACTAAGTCCCACATGTCGTAGCTAAGAGTTTTCATGCCACAATTGAAGATCCCACAAGCCTAAACTAAGACCCAGCACTGCCAAGTAAATAAATATCTTTAAATAAAATAGAAGCTGGCAGTAAAGCTATTCATATTTAGCAACTTAGAGAATGGGATCCCTCCCAGTAGGCAGGGATCCCTCCCAGTAGGCAGTTGGCTTTTTCAAGAAGTCAATAGACTTCCTCCCAGTCATCACCAAGCTGAGTCCTTAAGGACACACTGGGCCTCCCAGGCAAAGAAAGGAGACACTCAGGGTGGCCCCAGGAGATGCATGTTCAGAGAAGAGAGAGACCAAGAGGAGGAGATCTGAGGACTTGTATCACTGACTTATTACCCACGCAAGTGAACCACCTTGGGGGAGTATCCTCCAGCCCTGGTCAATACCTCCGAAGATTGCAACCCCGACAACATCTTGACTGCAACCTCATGAGAGACTCTGTGCAGCCAAACCACCCTCTCATGCAGAAGATTTCATAAAACTATCACAAAAAAACCTTTGAGGTGAATATCATCCCTGGTGTCCAGCAAATAGTAGATTTGTATATTAGTGTATGCTTCCCAGGTGGCGCTAGGGGTAAAGGAATCCTCCTGGCAATGCAGGAGACACGAGAGACGCAGGTTCGATCCTTGGGTTGGGAAGATCGTCTGGAGCACCAGTATTCTTGACTGGAAAATTCCATGGACAGAGGAGCCTGATGGGCTACAGTCCATGGGGTCCCAAAGAGTTGCACACGACTGAGCACAAGCCTTAAAGTACAAGCCTGTATAGTCCATGGAGTCGCAAGGTGTTGGCCTTTCACAAATGGCAACCCACTCCAGTATTCTTGCCTGGAGAATCCCATGGGCGGAGGAGCCGGGTGGGCTACAGTCAACGGGGTTGCAAAGAGTCAGACGCGACTGAGCAACTTCATTTTTACTTTCACTTTCACAGGCAGCAATAATAAATAAACCCCAAGTCACAAAAACAAGAAATTTATTCTTTTCTCATAGTCTCCCTTGGGGGAGGGCAAGGTTCCTATAATGTGAAAATCCGATGAATTTGTTACTGTATTAGTCAGGGTTCTCCAAAGAAACAGAACCAATAAGATGTGTGTATAGAGACAGAAAGAGAGAAATTGATTTATTTTAAGGAATTGACTAACACAGTTATGGGGGCTGACAAGTCCAAAATCTGTAGATTAGGCTAGCAGGTTGGAAATTCCAGTAAGATTTGATGTTGTCCTTTGAAGGCAGTCTGGAAGCAAAATTCCTTCCTTTTCAGGGGTTCTCAATCTTTTCTCTTAAGGTCTTCAACTAATTGAATGAGACCTGCTTACATAATGGAAAGTAATCTGCTTTGAAAATGTTGTGTTAGTCACTCAGCTCAGACTCTGTGACTCCATGGACTGTAGCCAGCCAGGTTCCTCTGTCCATGGGGATTCTCCAGGCAAGAATACTGGAGTGGATAGTCATTCCCTTCTCCAGGGCCTCTTCCCAACTCAGGAATCAAACCCAGGTCTCCTGCATTGTAGGCAGACTCCTTACCATCTGAGACACCAGAGAAACCCAATCTGCTTTACTTGAAGTCTACTGATTTAAATATTAATCACTTCAGAATACCCTCACAGCAGCATCTAGAAGGTTGTCTGATGAAATAACTGGGTACTATAGCCTAGGAAAGCAAACACATAAAATCAACCTCCACAGCTACCTTTCTCTTAGAAAATGCTAATTAGATCGTTGCCTTTAATGAAGAACCCATATGGATTCTTTTTCTATGCATTAAAGAAAAAATCTCTGGGGGGAAATATTTGTTGCTATTCGATTCGCTGAGGAAGCAACATTGATATAAGATGCCAATCATTTTATTGTATATCATTTCTTCATTCTACTTGTGTGTTACTACACTATTGCCTCCTTAACAGACACCTCATATCCCACACTCACTCCCTACTCACCTCCAGACACACACTCACCCTATGCATCAGATGTCTGCATCAGAAGGCATGGGACGCAGGCCAAACAGGCCTCTGTGTAATCTACATTGGCCTGCTGCAAACCTACACACATTCCCAGGGTGTCTAGGGACTTGCCAAGAACTATGAGGGCACCAGTATTTTAACAGAACCAATTTGCTTATCTTCAGCTTACTTGTACAACCTCTTAAAACTGGTCTACCTGTGACTCCTGTGATCGAGATGCCCCGCTGGACTCCTTCCCTTCCTCCCTTCTCACTGGGCAAAGCAGGCTCACTCAAGTACATTGTCTCCCCGGGGTGAGAACTCCAAATAAGAGAACACTTAAGTTGTATCATTGAAAAGTAGATCTCCAATAAAATGTTACTTTGTGGATTAATTATTTGTATTGAGAAATGGATTTCCAATAAAATGTTATTTTCTTTAACAATTATTTGTAAAAATATGTAACATTTGTTTTGATCAATCATATACTAATAATAATCATAATAACAACAATTCAGAATAGAAATGCTTAATTCTTAGAACCTCATAATCACAGATAATTTTTAAATGTTTCAGATTTTTTGGAAAAAAATTTTTAGTTGACATATAGTAGGTTTACAATGTTTAATATGTACCAGCAAAGTGATTCAGTTTTACATATACATATTTTTTCTTTTTCATTATAGATTCATACAAAATATTGAATATAGTTCCTTCTGGTATACTGGAGGTCCTTGTTGTTTATTTTATATATGGTAGAGTGTATCTGTTAACACCAAATTCCTAATTTATCCCTTCAGTAAAAACATAAATAAAAGGGCTTCCCAGACATGGGTTCAATCTCTGGTTCTGGAAGATCCCACAAGCCGCAGAGCGACTAAGCCTGTGCACCACAACTACCAGGCCTGTGCTCTAGCGCCCAGGAGCCACAGATACTGAGCCTGCATGCCACAGCTACTGAAGCCCGCATGTCCTAGAGCCCGTGCTCTGCAACCGGGGAAGCCACCAAAATGACAAGCCTGTGCACCGCAACTAGAGAGTAGCCCCTACTCACCTCAACTAGAGAAAAGCCAGCACAGCCAGAAATCAATCAATTAAATTATTTTAATATATAAATTTAAAAATTTAAATTTATATTTTTATTGAAAAGAGATACAATGAAGGATCATTAAAAGACTTTCTAGTTTAAAAAATATATTAGAAGAGAAAATTTTCTGTGGAAAAAAGAATAGAAATATAATCTCAAGAAGAAAAGAACTAACTAGAATTTCTGATTTTTTTAAAAAGACCTGTAATGTAATTCTTTTTCCTAATGCATATTTCTGAGTATCAAACTAGCATAATATTTAGATCCCACATGTTACATTTTAAAAAGAAATTGAGCAGTCTTATTTTTTTTTTTTTGAGTAGCCTTATTTTTAAACATTGTTTGTACTGAAAATCACATCAGTTGGAACTATCTAAACTGATACAAACGTAAATGTTAAAAACCTGCTAGACATAAAAAATATTGAAAATTGTTGGGTATATGTGAGAAAATATTTCAAGGCCACTGGCCTAGAGTATTCCTCCACATACCAGATGGAGCCCCCCAGCCTCTCCTAGGCCACAGTAATGTAATCTGGCTTCTGTCAAGTTTATCAGTGGTGTCTGTGGGTATCTAGATGGTGATTCTTGCCTCGTTGTCATGCTTGGAAGAGTGAGTGTCCCCTAGAAACAATATCCCACTATGTCCCAGGCAGTGCCAGGCACTTCTTATCTTATTATGAATGATTTCTCATAACAAATCTACGGTTAACTACCATTTTTATTCTTATTTAACAGATGAGGAAACTGAGGCTTAGAGAAGTTAAGTCACTTGTCCAAGGTCATCCAGAGAGTTTGTGGTCCATCTCCAACTCAAAAGGAAAGGCAAGCCAAAGACTGGAAGAAAATATTAGCAAAATATATCTTTCCTTAAAAAAATTATATATAGAATAAAGAACTCTTAAAATTCAATAAAAAGAAAAACAATTTTTAATCAGGCCAAACATTTGAACAGACACTTCATAAAGATGTATGATGGCAAATAAACATATGAAAAGATGTTCAACATCACTGTTCATCAGAGTGCTGCAAACTAAAATTATGATGAGACACCATTATGAGCCCACTAGAATGAGTAAAAATTTAAAGGCTGATAGTACCAACTGCAGACAGATGTGGAATAATTGGACATCACATACATTTGTGGTGGGAATGTAAAATGGTTCAGCACTTTGGAAGACTATGGTGGTATCTTATCAAGTTAAACACACGCTTTCCACATACCCACCAGTTTCATTTCTAGCTACTCACCCAAGGGAAATAAAAGTGTGTGTCCAGAAAAGACTTGCATCTGAGTATGCATAGCAGCTTTATTTATAATAACCCCAAATTGGAAACTAGCCTTCCCAGGTAAAACAGTGATAAAGAATCTGCCTGCCAATGCAGGAGACACAGAAGACATGGCTTCAATCCCTAGATCAGAAAGATGCCTTAGAAAAGGCAATGGCAACCCGTTTTGCATTCTTGCCTGAAAAATCCTATGGACAGCGGAGTCTGATGGGCTACAGTCCAAAAAGTAGCAAAGAGCCAGACACAACTGAGCGTGAGCACATGAGAAGACATACATCAAAACGGTTTAAGTTTGCTAAATGTTACACATGTTCTTATATACTTTATATTACATCTTACTGAAAATCCTGGTACGATTTTGTCCAGAAACAATGGAAACTGATCTGCCTGACCCAGGGCCCTGCCTCTCCATCTTCCTGCCATCTCCTCCCCACAGCTGCGTCCTTCTGTCTCTGCTGCCTGCAGAGAAAGCACTCTCCATTCACCTCTCCAAGACGACTTCCTTGTCCTGGGGCCAGATTCCCTGTCTCTTCCAGCACCAGCCATTTGGATCTGGCTGCTTTGGGAAGGGTCTTCCAAAAGGGTCTGAAGAAAGCATGCCAGAAATCCAAGACCGACCAGGCTTCCAACAGAATGTAGCCAAGAACTAGCCTCAATATGGGCTACATTCTTCACTGTCTCCAACTCCAGCACCATCTTATTTCCCACCAGGATGATAGACTGGATGGTCCAGTTCTCCACTGCATGATACCTTTTCAGGCCAGTCTAATTTCTTTCAGAGTGTCCTCACTCATGTGGGGGCCTTAAACAAAGACATATGGTTTCTTTCCTGCAGAGGTTTCTCAGACTCCGCACAGGGTGATGCCACTGTGGATCTCTATGAAGGAATGATGTTTATGGAGTCTCTCTGGCACATCTGACAGCTCGTGGAGCACCCCAAGGGTCAGCACCCACACAGCACACCCCGAGAGCTTCTTGCATGAAATAAGCCAGATATTGCAATGTTTCCCAAGTGACTCGCCATCCCCTACCCAGTAGGACCTTTAGAACAATAGAACCTTTCCAGCAGAGACTTTGCCCTCTGGAGGCAGTGAAGATGGGCCTGGGAGTGGCAGTGTCCTCCACCCCCTCCCGTGACTGCACCAAGAGGAGAGGGGCCAGGCTGAGGGCAAGGACAGCTCCAGGCCAGCCTTTACCTGGAGACCTGGGTTTGGGAAGAAGTGGTGTCTGAAGGAGGATCATCTGTCTCCCAGAGCTGCAACTCTGAAACCCCAAGCCTTGAGTCTTCCAGTCCAAGGTTTCGGCTGTAGACCTGCCAGGCCTGAGTAGCAGAGCCCCATGTGTCAAGGGGAGAACTCACCTCACAGAAGCACTCCCACCCCAGCTAATCCTGGGCAGATGTATAGGGATGTTCAGCCCACAGCAGGGAAGGCAAGCCTTGAAGTTGTAGAACCAGCTCAACAACCCTGAGCTTGCCAGCTTCCTGTCCCAAGTGCACACACCAGTCCCAACATGGCCTAGAATGAGCCATGTCTATGAGAAAAACCAGGAAGAGGCCCAGTCCAGCCAAACTGAGAGGAAGGAGAGACCAGCACCTTCACCCTGGCTCTACCCCAGGCCCTGCCTCCTGGACAGGAAACACCTGAAGGGAAAAAGCCTACCAATGAAAGAAGGCTGGAGCAGAGAGCAAGAGAATGATGTCAGCAAGATTCTGGAATGGAAAGCAGATAGATGAGATTTTAGCTTTCTCCCCACTGCTGAGTGTTCAGGGAGGGAAAGAAGCAAGCTCAGCGGAGACTCAGTCTTAGCAAATGGAGCCTCCAGCATCTCCAAGACAGAGGCCAGGGAGGTAGAAACCAGGCAGGAGGGCTGAAGGTCTTGTGAAAGGAGATCCCCCTCCTTTGCCATGAAAAGAGAGCTATACCTTCCTCAGTACCTCTTCCCTGCTCCATCCTTGCCACCAGATTCCGTAGCCCAGGAGTCTGGCTACCCCAACACCCCAGCCCCTCTTTCTTTGTTCTGCTCTCAAAACACAGGCAGCCAGGCAGCCAGCCTCCAGGCAGGAAATTCAGAGGATCCTTCTCTAGGAAACTGACTCGTTCAAAGGAACCGACCTACATATTCTGATACTTTGAGGGCCCCCACATCAGGGCCAGACCGTATCCCATCCTTGATCTGCGAGACCTGCCAAGAAACCAGCTCTGCATCCATGTGGGGTTTCCTTCAGCTGTTTAATGCCTCCCTCTTAAATAGGACTGGACAGCCAAGATTCAGAGTCATTTGACGGAAGCATTAACTACAGAAAAAGAGACCAAAACAAACAGAAAAAGAAGAAGAAGAACTCCAAGGAAACGGAGATAATGTGGCGATAGGAAAAAAAAAAAAAACAAAACAATTTTCATTATAATCACCACTACGAGAGGAAGAAGAGAAGATGGTTAATTCTTGTAACGAGAGGAGGATGTGAAAGGGAACGCTGGATAAGGAACAGCTCTTGAAAATTAGAAATGACAGCAAAAATATAGGAGGGTTGAAATATAAAGGGGTGGAAATTTCCCAGAAAAATGAAGGCAATAGGAAAAATGAATTTTAAAATTAGAGAAGCATTAGAGAATATTTAAATAACTGGATTTCCCAAAAAAACAAGAAACTGGAGGTAAGTAACAAGAAAATCAATTGAGAAAATTTCCCAGGGCTTAGTAGCCAGAGTGATGGGCCCATCAAAGGCAAGAACAAAGAAGAAGAACATCCCTGCAAAATGTCAGGACATCAGGCATGCCGAGAAAATGCTAGAAGCTTCCAGAGAGAAGAAAGTTTCTATCCAGAGATCAGTACTCAGAATCACATCATTTTTCTCAATAACAACACTGGAAGCAATGGGGAAATGAAGCAACACTGTCAAAAAGCACAGGAAAAAAAGCATTTCTAACCTAGAATGTATACCCAATCAACCGTCAGTAGTAGATGAGGGCAGAACAGAGACCCTTTGAGACAGAAAATGCTTTTAAAAAATTTGCCTCCCAACAGCCCCATTCGTAGGAAGCTACCAGAAGATGAAGACAAGAAATCCAGAAAACAAAGAACCAAACAAATGAGAAGTGCCTGGAGGGCCCACAATGAAGACGAAAGGGGATCTCAGGATGAAAGCTGTTTGGTGGGACTAGAGAGCAGCCCATCCCAGCTCCCCAGGAAGGATGTCACCAAGGCCAAATGGACCTGATAGAACACCAATGGGTCTATCGTCACTTGAGTAGGGTTCTGTTTATCCATCTGGGCACAAGTATATTGTATGTGAGGAAAATGAAAAAATAAGCCAGTATTTAACTCCAAGAAAAACAAGAGTTGTATCAGCAAGAAACTGTCATCATGGAAGAGTAGATGATTCAGCTATTAACAATATTTACTTAGCCACAATAACGTAAACACTGGATAGTAATTTGACCAAAATGTCATGTCACCATGTGGAGGCTGAAAGAGAGAAGCGTGTCTGTGTGTGTATGTGGTGAGAAGGAAGTAGTAGAAAGTAGATAAGCTGCACTTAAAACAGAAACACCCTGAAATAGAAGAAGATTTTTTTAGAAATTTAGGTGTAAATTCAGAAAATCTAAAAGACTTGAAAGTGGTTGTCTCTTGGGAATGAAATCTGGTGGGAAAAAGTACAAGAGGGCATTGCTTCTTCCATTGTACTACTATTTGACTTCTTAAAGTTTTTTCTTCTTCATGGAGGTATACTTGACTTCCCTGGTGGCTCAGATGGTAAAGCCTCTGTCTATAATGCAGGAGACCCTGGTTCGATCCCTGGGTGGGGAAGATCTCCTGGAGAAGGAAATGGCAACTCACTCCAGTATTCTTGCCTGGAAAATCCCATGGATGGAGGAGCCTGGTAGGCTGGAAGGCCCTCCACTCACTTCTCATTCGTTTGGTTCCTTGTTTTCTAGATTTCTTGTCTTCATCTTCTGGTAAAGTGTCTGCCTGCAATGCAGGAGACCCAGGTTCGATTCCTGGGTCAGGAAGTTCCCCTGGAGAAGGAAATGGCAACCCACTCCAACACTCTTGCCTGGAAAATCCCATGGACGGAGGAGCCTGATAGGCTACAGTCCATGGGGTCGCAAAGAGTCGGACACGACTGAGCGACATCACTTTCACTTTCATACTTGACTTGCCTGGTGGTACAGGGGATAATAGTCCACCTGCCACTGCAGGGGACCAGGGTTTGTTCCCTGGTCCGGGAAGATTCCACATGCAGTGGAACAACTAAGCCCAGGTGACATCATTACTGAGCCTGCGTTCGAGAACCTGGCAGCCGCAACTCCCAAGCTCACGTGCTGCAACTGCTGAAGCCTGAACATCTAGAGCCTACGTTCTACAACAAGAGAAGCCCCTGCTCTCCACAACTACAGGAAGCCCACGTGCAGCAGCAAAGACTCAGCACCACCAAAAATAATAAAATAACAAAGTATTTAAAAATAGTAAATAAAAGGATGTTTGATAAACGTGGCACACGCACACCATAATCAAGATAGTGAACATAGGTAGCCGCCCCCCTCAAAGTTTTCTCAGGTCCCTTTGTAGTCCCTCCCTCCCAGGATCACTCCTGGACAGGGATATATGGGTGGCTGGGAGTCAGAAACCACCCATAAAGGGCTGAACACCTCTGGCTTGTTTTGGTGAACCAGGGAGTCTGTTTCTAGTGCAGATTCTCCAGATGTCAGGCTGGGCAAGACCTCGCAGGTCATCCTGGCCTTCAGCATTCAGTGTGAGAAGCACCTCCTTGTGGAAAGCTGCCTGACTTCCTCCTCGTGCCCAGATCCTCTCCTCCAGAACTCTCTTCTCTGCAATGTACTGGCCTCTTTCTCCCCTGCCTCCAGTGACCCATGAGCTCTGCAAGGATGGAGACCCTTCGATTCAGAGGGCCTGGCTTAGAGCAGGTGCTCAGAAAATATTTGTTGAATGAATGCATGAAATATAAGACCTAAGAGATAAATGGAAGCGTGAATGGCTAAGTAAATAAAAGGTATTTTCCCAGTGTCAATGATACGATTGTATTAAAGATATGGAAAAGCAACAGGAGAGGCTGAAATGGAAGGAAAACTCAGAAGCACAACTGGAGCCATTAATTCTTTCTTAGAGGGGCCTGGAAGGTACATGTCCCTGGGATAAAACCTTGTCCCCAGCATCCCCCCTGACCCTCTAGGACCCCAGATCCACCTTGGGAGCCCTGGGCGGGGCTGTCCCCGGCAGCCAGGGATGAGGCTCACTAGGGGGCACCCTTCCATCACACTGGCCCTGGCCCAGCAGATGCAGAAACCTGCCAGGGCTCTTTTCTACAAGCAAGCTTGCAAATCCTGGGGCCTCCTATTCCCTGTGATCTCTGACCAAGAGGGTCTTTCCAACCAGTGGTGAGCGTCTACCAAATCAGTACCTACGCAGAACTAGGTAGCTTTGTGTGTGTCTGGAGTGAAGCTGACATTTCAGAATGATCTTCCCTCCTTTACTGCTTCAAATACACCAGTTCTGAGAGCTCCATCCCATCCCCTCCCGCAGCCTAAGGGCTGCCCAGATAGGAATACACTGAGGAGTGGACTCCTGCAGTTTACTATTCACAATAATGGAGTGGGGCCAGTGGAGGTTCTGTGCAGTTATAGACCCCAGAGCAGGCGGAGTACATGGGAGGTGGGGTTCAAAGTTCCCTCCTCAGTGGGCCTTCACTGCCCACAGGAGTCCTCTCAGCCCTGGGCCTAGAGGAGCTTCCGAAGCCAAGGGACATGGAGGGAGGTCAGGGGCTCAAAGGTGTGTGTAATTTGGAAAGTCAGGGCTTCTTCAATTTTTAGGTCTACACCCTCTTACGTCAATCATTGTGGGGTCTAATTTAAAAAATGTTCCAGCACTCCCCTAGCAGTCCAATGGTTAAGACTCCATGCTTCCATGGCAAGGGACGTGGATTTGATCCCTGTCGGAGACTAAGATCCTGTATGGCACACATGGCTTGGATTTAATTTAAAAAAATAAATAAAACAAAGACACGGACCAAGTGAAGCAACTGGTGCCTGATGGAGATGTGGGCCTGATGCCTGGAGTAGAAGGAGGGGTGGTGGGGGAAGGAGAGAGTTGGAGGGAAACCTGGGGAGGAGGAGGGTGGAGAATGGATCAGAAAGTAGACCACGGTGACTTGCAAAAGGACAAAGAGAAGAAGGCCCCAGCTTAACTCTCGGAAGTAGAAATAGGAATTTCCATCCCAGTGTCCATGCTCTTCCTGGGAATTTGCTCCCTGCTCCAGATTCTGATGGACATCTTGCGCCCCATAACCTGTCAAAGGAAGTGTCCAGAAGGGAGGATTTCACAACTAGAGGTCTTGTTTTGATGTTGGTGCCCCTCCTCCACCAATCAACCATTTGGGAAGTAAGGGGACCATTTCCTTCTCAATGGGGACCCAGGCTACTAGAGTCTAACTCAGAACTTGCCTTAATTTTTTCCGTGGGGTGCAGTGCAGCACAGCTGCAGGGCCAGACTGAGTCCATATCACACGCACAGACTCAGGCCTGAGCCCAGGCCCAGGCTATGTGCAGTTGAGGGTGTGTTCACCCAAGCTATGTACACACCTATGAGCCAGCCACACCTCTGGGAGCCGCACTCTCCAGAGCAAAGGCATCAAGCCTGGCTCACTCTGAGAACTGGGTCACCTCTGCAGTCTTTTCTTTTGCAGGATTCTGGGCCCAGCCAGCCACAATGTCACCTGGGGAGAATCACTGCCTGCAGGAAGAGGGGTGAAGGGAGAGGGGTCAGTGTGGACAGAGAGGGACAAAGCTGGGGGTTAGAAAGCACTGACTTTCCAGGCGACCCTCTCTTGCTGTGTATGTGTGTGTTAGCCGGCCAGCCAGCCTAGCATCCATCTGTGCACACCTGTCTCCAGCATACCTGAGCTGTGATGACCCTCTTACCCAACCACCCTGCAGAGCCAGATGTGGCTGCCAGTTCAGGCAGGCTCCACTGAGGTCCCTGCTCTTTGCCCTGCCCTGCCTGGGAGGCCCTGCCCTCCATCCTTCCCATGCAAAGAGAAGGCCAAAACAAGAAGAAAAATGTGTGTTAATTTCCCATCCAAGTTTTGGGAGCCCTCTCCCCATTCTGTCTCAGGAACACACAGGTAAGCAGTTAAGGGGTCCCTTTTGGGGCTATGGGCTTGCTCAGTCCAAGATGTACCTCCCAACTCCAGGCACCTTGAGCAGACCCTTTCTGCAACCATTTCAAGAATGTTTGCAAAGCTTTTTGTCCAGTCAGCCCAAATGCTCCCGAAACACAGAACTGATCTATGCAACCTTTGCCCTGATTTTGTAACCAGAGTGCACACGCCCACACCCACTCTCACACCTCCACCAAGTGTTCCCAAGAAGAATGCTGTCCACAGGGTAAGAGGCCACCTGGAGACCTCTTTTTTCTTTCTTTTCATTTCTAAAATTCGTACCTGGTGTATCCAGTTAGGACAGTAGCATGTAGGCCACAGCTCCTTTTGGTGAGGTGGTCCTTAGATGGTCAAATATCTCCTAACTCGGTACAAATAACATATTCTTCCATTTTTCTCAGCCAGTCACTTCAGGAATACCTTGAAAATACTGCAAGTTCCATTCTAGACCACCACAATAAAGTGAATACTGCAATAAAACAAATTCTTTGGTTTCCCTGAGCAGGTAAAAGTTATGTTTCCACTATACTGCTGTCTGCCGTGTTGCAATAGCATTGTCTAAATTAACAATGAAAAAGCTGGCTTAAAACTCAACATTCAAAAAATTAAGATCATGGCATCCAGTCCCATCACTTCACGGCGAATTTTTGAGGAAACAATGGAAACAGTGAGAGACTTTATTTTCTTAGGCTCCAAAATCACTGCAGATGGTGATTGCAGCCATGAAATTAAAAGACGCTTGCTCCTTGAAGAAAGGTTATGACAAACCTAGACAGCATATTAAAAAGCAGAGACATTACTTTGCCAACAAAGGTCCGTCTAGTCAAAGCTATAGTTTTTCCAGTAGTCATGTATGGATGTGAGAGTTGGACTATAAAGAAAGCTGAGCACCGAAGAGTTGATGCTTTTGAACTGTGGTGTTGGAAAAGACTCTGAGAGTCCCTTGAGCTGCAAGGAGATCCAACCAGTCCATCTTAAAGGAAATCAGTCCTAAATATTCATTGGAAGGACTAATGCTGAAGCTGAAATTCCAATACTTTGGCCACCTGATGTGAAGAACTGAGTCACTGGAAAAGACCCTGATGCTGGGAAAGATTGCGAAGGCAGTTGGAGAAGGGGATGACAAAGGAAAAGATGGATGGATGGCATCACCAACTTGATGGACTTGAGTTTGAGCAACTCAATCCAGGAGTTGGTGATAAACAGGGAAGACAGGCATGCTGCAGCCCATGAGGTCTTGAGTTTGAGCAACTCAATCCAGGAGTTGGTGATAAACAGGGAAGACAGGCATGCTGCAGCCCATGAGGTCGCAAAGAGTCGGACATGACTGAGCAATTGAACTGAACTGGACTGAACAATGTACAAACCTTAATTAAAGAATACTCTATTGCTCATCATCTGAGCCTTCAGCAAGTCATAATCTTTTTGCGACAGCAAGACCAAAAATCACACAGCACCATAACAAACATAATAAAAGTTGAACTATTGCTGGAATTACCCACAGACACACAATGTGAGCAAATGTTGCTGGAAAAAATGGTATCACAAACCTTCAATTTGTGAAAAATGCAGAACCTATGAAGTGCAATAAAATATAGCACACTAAAACAAGGTACTCTTGTGTTTGAGATACAATATTTGGCTTCCAAGTAAATCACACACACACACACACACACACACACACACACACACACACACATTTTGGGGGAGAGTTTTATTAAAAATTAACAATGTCCCTGGCTAGTAAATAGCTCTTTGAACTTATTAAGTTTTCTTGTCCCAATCCCCTCCAGCGGATCTGGCAATTGCAAACTCCACAGTGAGGGGTGGTAGAGAGGACCTGGCTGGGGGTGAAAGTCAGCCCTGATTCTCAGGGTGGACAGGGGCCTGGACTTTACACATAGAGGTGTTGAGAGACCCAGTGCGGTCAGGGCCCAGGAATGGCACACAGAGTTGGGGAAGTGCCTGCAGGTGGGGAGGGTGTGGCAGAGCAGGCTTTCTGAAGAAGGGGTTTCCACTGGTGCAGATGAACCAGCCTAGTGCCAAAGGCTAGGGAGGAAAGGTCAGAGGACAGAATTCCATCCAGAGGAGGAAGAGCAAGAGCAGCAACAGTGGATTTAAGAGAAGGGCCTTGGCTGACAGGGGTGCGGAGGGAAATGAAGAAATCAAAAAGAGAAAGGGCAGATGGAGAGCAGAGCTCCCCGTCTGCCCTGTCCACCGAAGTAACCTGGATTCTGGTGGCCACCGAAAACTTTTGGGAATGAGGAGCCGAGCAGCCCACTGGTTACCTGGTTTCATCACTTACTCTCTGTGTGACTCTTGGCAAGCTAATTAATCTCTCTGAGCCTTGGTTTCCTCATTTATAAGACAGGGATGATTAAAAAAAAAATCCCTGGGAGGATGACTGGAAGGGCTGGCGGGATGACCAGGCGGTAAGCGGGTGCTGGCACCCCCTGAGCTCTCCGTAAAGGGGTGCCCTTTACTACCTNCCAGGGAATCCACCAGGGTATTAGAGGTGTGCAAGGCAGCAGGAACCTTCTGGAAGCCAGAGGCTGGGTCCTTGGTACCGTCCCCAAGGGCTGAGGAAAGGCAAACTACCCTTCCTTGCTCCTGACATCCAGAAGCAAGAATCCTCAGGAAACCAGAATCGTCAGGGAAAATGTTTGTGGTTGATCTCAGCTTTTTTCCAGAGTCAGGGCTAGTAGGAGAGTGTGGCCCCTATCACCAGTGCTGTCTGCCTTCCTACTAGGCAAGCAGTACAGACTCCCAGCTCTGGTCAGGCCTTGCCCACCCTGGGCATCTGGCCATGAGTCCTGAGTCCTGATTCTCCCAGCCGAGTCCCCTTTGGGCAGTTTCTTCTCACCCGAACCTCAGATTCTGAGGCTGTAAGATGGGACCATCTAAGACTGAGATGAGCTGCCGGCTTCCGGCTAACTCTATAAGCTGTCCATCTCTGTGAAGCCTCCCAGGACAGGGCCATTGTCTCTGGGTCCAAAGTCTCAGTCAGCACTCCTGCCTGCCCTCTCCACCCCATTCAGGTGTCAGGCCAGCTCAGGATGAGAGGCCCAGTGTTACTGAGTTTCGCCAACTTTTCCCTTCACCCCGAAGAATGAGGTGGGCCTGGGCCCAGTCTTCAAAAATTCAGAGTGAACCAGAGCTGACCCAGGTGGCCTGTGTCCTCCTTCTCTGCCCCAGGGCCCTGTGTAATTCTCTTCTGTTCCAGAGTCTATACTGTCCTATCTGATAGGTATTTAGCCACACGTGGCCCAAAGATTAAAATTAATTAAATGAAATAAAATTAAAAATTGGACTCTTCCCTGGCACTAGCCGTATTGCAAGTGCTCACTGGCCACATGTGCCTAGTGGCTGCTGCCCTGCTTGGCACAGTGTAGAGCAAGTCCATTACAGCAGAAAATTCCACTCTGCTGTGACAGTGCTGCTTTAGAAATGGTGCCTTTGAGTCCATCAGGCAGGCCCCATGATGGGTCCCCCTCTGCCTTCCAGCAAGGCAGGCAGCCTGCACACTAGGGGTGGAGGTGGGGGTGCCTGGTTTCACAGAATAAGCTCTGAGGCCTCTGAATACGAAGGCTTCATGCCATAGCCAAGCAGTCTGGTTCTTCAGAGGCAGGCTAACTTTGATCCCCACCTGGTAGCACCGTACACCTCTCTTAAAGGTGGGGATCACCGATCCCGGACTGTCACTGCAGGCTGCAGGGGAATAAGATGTGTAGATGCCTGACTCCTGGGGCAGCACATGGTGCTTCTCCCACTTGGATGATGACCACATGACAGTCCACCTAAGCCTCTGTTTTCTCATCTGGAGATGGGCATCGCAGTTCCTGCCTGCCCAGTCTCTAGTATCACCGTGAGGCGGGAGGGAAGTTGTGAATGTGTTTTGGAGATGGTAACACCCAGCGCAGGGGGACAGTGTCTCGGGCTCTCTCCTGGCAAGGCCATGTCCCAGCAGAGGAGCAGTGTGGCCCAGTCATCACTGCAAGGGGCCTGGTCTGACATTCCCATTTGCTCAGGCCTTAACCTAAACTTCAGTTTCCTGGCCCATACAATGGGGTTAATAAGGGTACCCAACTCCTGTGTTACTGAGAAGATGCAGTCAAGCTTGAGCAGCGGTCAGCAGAGAGCGTGGCACGTGGGGGGTGCTCTGTGGGGCAGCAGGGGAGCTGCCGTCCCTGACCGGGCCCCTCCCTCTCTCTCCGCAGGCTACGAGCAGCAGCAGGAGCAGGAGAAGCTAGAGCGAGAGATGGCACTGCTGCGCGGAGCCATCGAGGACCAGCGGCGGCGGGCCGAGCTGCTGGAGCAGGCCCTGAGCAACGCACAGGGCCGTGCGGCAAGAGCCGAGGAGGAGCTGCGGAAGAAGCAGGCCTACGTGGAGAAGGTGGAGCGGCTGCAGCAGGCCCTGGGGCAGCTGCAGGCTGCCTGCGAGAAGCGTGAGCAGCTGGAGCTACGTCTGCGGACGCGCCTGGAGCAGGAACTCAAGGCCCTTCGTGCACAGCAGGTGAGCTGGGAGGACCCCAGGAGCCCCTGTTGAGATCCAGGCCGAGCCCCCTTGGAGAGTTAGGACCACCTGGGCCAGTCTTGCCAGAAGGCCTCTCCTGGCCCATCAGTCTCAGAAGAGGCCTTGCCGCTTGGCCATGTGCCAACCTCAGGGACGCGAGCCTTGGGCCTCTATCCTCAGCAGCAGCCGGGATTGGCACCCTTGGTCCCTGGAGAAAGTCTCTCAGGAGCTGTAATGGAGGGGACTAGCCAGCTCTTACATGTCTCCTCGAGATCGAGGGTGGAGAAGATAATCACCCAGATCCTGGGCCTTTATCCTCACTTTGGACTGTGTAAATAGCGCTCGTGTTTATAGACCAGATAGAGTTCTGTCTCCACTCCTAGCCTCACCCTTCCCACAGAGGTAGGGTGACCAGAGAGCTCCTGGATTGCCGGGGTCTGTCCTAGTTTACACCAGTTGACCTGTGCCATTAAGTCACGCCTTCCCCAGTTTGGAGGACAATGTATATGGTCACTATGCAAAAGCAAACCCAATCTCCTCTGCACCCTTGGCCACAGGTTTTGGGGCAAGGATGTGGGGCCCTGTGGCTCCCCTTTGTCTCCAGCTGGAAGCAGACTGTGCAGAGTGCGTGGTGCCAGCTGACCAAACACTGGCCTCAGATTCCTCACGTGGCAGTGAGGACCTGCAGCCAACACACCCCACCCTCCACCCCTGACCATGGTACCCCTCTCTCTGCAGAGACAGGCAGGCACCCCCGGAGGTGGCAGTGGCAGCAGTGGGGCCCCGGAGCTCAGTGCGCTGCGGCTGTCAGAGCAGTTGCGGGAGAAGGAGGAGCAGGTGCTGGCGCTGGAAGCTGACATGACCAAGTGGGAACAGAAGTACTTGGAGGAACGTGCCATGAGGCAGTTCGCCATGGATGCGGCCGCCACGGCCGCCGCCCAGCGCGACACCACTCTCATCCGGCACTCGCCCCAGCCCTCGCCCAGCAGCAGCTTCAACGAGGGCCTGCTCACCGGCGGCCACAGGCATCAGGAGATGGAAAGCAGGTTGGACACTGCAGGCCGGGTACCTGGGGCAGTGGTTGGGGGTAGGGTGGGATTTGTCCAGCCTTTGCCTAGGCCTTAGGTCTTCCCTGGTAGCTCAGACAGTTAGGAGTCTGCCTGCAGTGCAGGAGACTGGGGTTCAATCCCTGGGTTGGGAAGATCCCCTGGAAAAAGAAGGAAATGGCAAGCCACTTCGGTATTCTGGCCTAGAGAATTCCATGGACAGAAGAGCTTGGCGGGCTACAGTCAGTCCATAGGGTCACAGGTCGGACACAACTGAGCGACTTCATTTCTTTCCTTTGCCTGGTCTTTAATCCATGATAAACACTCCTCCGCCCAGCCTGACAATCCCTCCTACTTCTAAGCTGACCCCCTGCTTTAGGCCCAGCTGGCATTACAGGCTATTCTTTCTCAGAGGTGCCAAGCGAGTTGTTGGTCTGCCCAGGAGACTCCACTCTTAGATGATACCCAAGGCTCCAGGCCTCTACCTGCTCCCCCACTCCCACCATGTAAATCAGAGAATTAGATTTTCCCACCCTACATGCCAGGCACTACCCCAGAACGAACGTGGCCTAGGCCCCTGGCCTGTGGGGAGCTGGTATTTTCTCTCGAGACAACTTAGAGGCCCCACAGGATTTCCATTTGGCCTCTTCCTGGCTCAAAAACACAAGCAGTCGACTTAGCTCCCTTGATCAACAGCCCTGGGGATGGCCCTCTAGGACAGGGTTTGTGCCACTACCGTCACCAGATGAACCCAGAACCTCTCTCTGGGTTTGCCAGTGTGGGAACGGCCCAGCCCCTCATGCGCTGGTAGTTTTCAAAGCATCCCATTGCACAGCTCTGATGGCACTTCTGAAGGCCCCATCCTGGCCCCTGCTGCAAGGCCAGGAGAGCCCAGTCTGGCTTTAAGGAAAGCTTTCCCTCCGACTTCCACAAGGTGGGGAGGGCAGAGGCCACAGGATCTGTGGGTCTGAAGATGTAAACATGGCCTCTCGCCCCTCAGGTTAAAGGTGCTCCACGCTCAGATCCTGGAGAAGGATGCCGTGATCAAGGTCCTTCAGCAGCGCTCCAGGAAAGACCCTGGCAAGGTCACCCCAGGCTCCCTGAGGCCTGCCAAGTCAGTGCCATCTCTCTTCGTGGCTGCAGCAGCGGGGACCCAGGGCTGGCAAGGACACTCCTCCGGCGAGCAGCAGGTGGATGCCTCTGCCCAACTGGCTGCAGGTGAGAGGAGATGGGTGGGCAACAGAGGCCAGGTTGTTCTCAGGCCTTTCCTTCCAGAACTGAAGCTCGGAGGAGCTAGGCGTCCCAACTCCTCACCCAGGGGAGCCGGCTTACACTCTGGCTCTAGTGACCTTGCGGCCTGCAGCTGTCCCCTGGTGTGACAAGGCAGGCTGTGGCCCCCGTCTCTGGAAATTCTGCCACCCTGGCCCCAGCCCCTCACCATCAAAGTTAAAATAAGCTTCCCCTGCAGAGGTACCTTCTGGGCCAGCACTTCCACCTCCTCCTAAGCAGACGCCACAGAAATCCAGGAATCCTTATTGTTTTAAGGTTTAATCTACTACCTTTTAAGAAAGCTTCTTCCACTCCAAGCTTTTGGAACTCAGTCTTGTTTGGAAACAGGAGTGTAATCAAAGTTCCTGCAAATGAAGAGCAACTAGCATCCCCAGGAGGTGTTGTTAAGTTAGGGTAGTCTTCATGGGAGCCATATATTGTGGACAGGGCAGTAACTGAAACTCCTGCCTTCCTAGCAGATAGGGCCCCGCTGGAGGAGCCTGTGGCTGTGGCTCCCCTCGCTGCCCACGCCAAACATGGGAGCAGGGATGGGAGCACCCAGACTGATGGCCCCCCGGACAGCCTGGAGCCTGACAGCCTTTTGGGGTGCAGCAGTGGCCAGAGAACAGCTTCACTGGGTAAGTCTCCCCCAACTTTTCTTGGGGGCTGAGGGTACCCTGGGGTGTGAATCCCACCCCCACTCATTGCCCACACTCCACGGGGAGCCCTGCACAGGGAGGGTGAGCAGAATGTGGGACCTACCTCAGTACTGGGGAGAGATATAGGAATAGGGGAACTGGAAACCCTAATTACAAACAGATCTACCTGGGAAGCCCTTTATCTCCTCTTAAGAAGTCTTCCTTACATCCTTAATGGCCAATCTGAACATCTAAGATCGAGGAGCTTGGCACTCCAAGTTAGAAGACTTTGTTTTAAGAGTCCCGGAAGGAGAAATTTGAGAAGATGCCCTTGACTGTGTTTTCTCTCTTTCACATTAAACTTTGCATAGTTGCCCCCGTCTCACCGGCTCAGAAAACCACAGGCATGAAAAGAATGTGGCAGCCTCCCTCCCTCAGGGCTCTCCACCCTCCCTCCAAGCCCTCCAAACCAGTTCCTAGCTATAAACATTTGCATCTTCCACTCTGGAGGCCGGGGGTCTGGATGGAGAGCTGGGAGGGAGCAGAGCTCTGTGGCTGGTTGGCCAAGTTATGGGGACCTGGGCAGCTGAGGTGGGAAAAGTTGGTGAAGACAGAGCCTATCTTTAAAATGTTACCCGATTTAAAAGAGCAGTCTAGTAACCCTCATTGCCATGTGCCTGGGCTCTTATCTCTCCAGATTCTGTTGCTGCGTCCAGAGTCCAGGACTTTTCCGACATGGTGGAGATTCTGATCTGAAGGAGGTGGTGCCCTGGGGACTCTGAACCATTTCCTGCTGCCCTCTGCCACATGGCGATTCCAGCAGGATGCTGCATGGGAGAGGGGAGCGTGAGCACCCATCCCCCCAGAAGACCCTGTTCCTTAGCCCCATGCTCCTCCTGGGCCCATGCAGCGTGAGACTGGACCTTTACCTGGCTTGCTGCCAGGGTAGCAATTGAAAGCTCAGAAGGGAGTAGTGCACCCACACTGGGCACTCGGGCAGGGAGGGAGGGGATGTGTTGATTTGGCAGCTGATTTCCAGGGATGGCTGCCCATGGACTCCAGGTGGACTGGTTTAATAGGCCTGGCTCAATGTGGTCCCTCCAACTCCATCTGCTCCTCAGCTCCTCACTGCCTCCTGGGCATCGCCCGGACCTGAATCTTGGCGGCCTGTTGAGCGTGTTAGTCCTATAGAGGCCTCAGCGTCACCCGTACTGTGGAGAGGATGGGATGTGCCGTGCAGTTTGTATATAATTCCCTTTTTTTGTGAAACAGAAGACTGAAGTGGGCTGCTTCAGACCCGCCCCTCATTCCATGCCCCCAGCCCTGTGCCTCGGCTCCTCCCAGCTAGCTCCCCTTCTCAAGTCCGTGGTCCATGGAGTTTGTTACTGCTTGATCCACGGGTATTGGCTGCTTAATCCCCATCTTGAGCCCTGTTTGAAATGCCCAAGGGACCCACCACCAGCCTCTTGAAATGGCTCCACAGCTCCTGTCCCTGGGACATCTTAGTTTGGTTATGAACCCTGAGCTAAATGAAGTCTGCCACCACACAGATCTGCCATGGTGGGCTTCCCAGCACCAGTTCTCTGAAAGGAAACTGGAGAGATGGCCTTGTTCTCATCAGAGTCTGTGTTCCCCCTGGAGGCACTGGGAGAGGGAGCTGTGCTGGTGAAAACTAGTCCATGAGCTGTAAGACATGACTCAAACGGTCCTCTGAATGGAGCCCCTGTCACAGCATGGCGCCCTGAGGCTGGCTCCTCAAGCCGCCAGTGCGCAGCACCCTGAACAGGGCCAGCGCTTGGGAACTGGAGTGAAGTGTCCGAGGGCAGCCTGCCAGTAGCAGTGACTTTTACTTCTGGTCTTAAAGAGTCTCCCAACTCAGCCCCATGAGTGACTGGTGGGTTTTAGTGGTTTGTCTTGGCTGTTTTTAGTTCTCCTTGAGTCTTTGTTTTTGTTTTTCTTTTACTGTTTTTAGGGTTTTGTATGTGTTATTTTATTCCTATGGTTCCTCAAGTTTCCTTTTTAAACATTCGCATTTGCTGGACAATTGCATATTTTTTTAAATCCCCCTACCCCTCTGTAAAACTGAAAAATGCATTTGGTTCATGTGCATTGTTTACAAAACAAAAAGAAAAAAAGAGAGAAAAAGGCAAAAAAAATTGTGAAAGAAAAAAAAACAACTTAATATATTTTGGATTAATATTTGGTATTTCTTTTTAAAGTATTTTTTGTGCTGTGAACATTTTCTGCCAAAGACCATGATGTGTGTCTGTATGTTTAAGTTATCGTGAATATTTAAAATGTAAACATGGCTGTTTTGTTATGCCACCCTGTACCAGGATTGCTGCTGCATTCCACTGGGTATAACAGTATTTTAATAATAAAAAAAATTTGTGTTTTTTTTTTTTTTTTTAATTAAAAGCACTGTGTTTGTACAAGTGAGAGACGGCGCTGAGGGGTAAAGGAGAGAGGGAAGGGACTTCCGGAGGGGGCGTCCCATGTCATAGTCCCCGACCGCTCCCAACACCAAGCTGCACCCCAACTCATCCACCCTGTGCTCCTGGGCACCTTGGTTCTTAAACACTGACCAGAGTATGTCCATAAGCCACCAGCTCGGTAACTGCTGTCTCTCATAGGAGAGGAGTGAAGGGTGCTGGTTTCCATTTTCTGGTAGTGGGAAGCCTTGGGGCAAGGCAGATCCCTCCTTAATTGCAAAGCTTGGAGGATACACAGTGTAATCTCTTCGAGGATCCAGAATTCCTGTAAATTTTGTGAGGCTGCATGAAGAGGAGGGTTGGAATGGGGATGTGGTTGGCTTTCCACTTTGCAGAGAACATTTCTCTCAATCTGGGGGGGGTCCAGCAGAGGGGCAGCCTCCTCAGGTAGCTTTGTGCTAAACAGCTTTGGCCACATGATGTGGTTACTCCACAGTAGGCCAAGATGTCCGAAGGTGGCTTTATCCTTCCCTCCCCCGACCCGGCCCAGAGTCCTTGTCTGGGACCATTGGAGAGACAGGGCTCTTCGCTGAGTGTACACTGGCAGAGGATCTTCATCTGCCTGACATAGTTCTGGGCACTGCCTCCTTCCCAAGCTGTGGCATCACCACTCCTGCCCCAGGCCCAACAAAGCATACCACTCCAATCCACAAAAGAAAACCATCCTTGTATCAAAAGCAAAGCCCCTGCCTCTGTGGGCCGGTTGGCACACTAAGGTTCCCCACCAGGATGTGGGCTGGCAGGCAGTGGGCAGCCAGACAGGCCAGTGATGGGAACTGTCACTGCCATGGCCATGAGTGAAGTCTTTTCAGGGTAGGTGTAGGGACTCGGCAGCCATGTTGTTTTGGGGTTTTGTTTTTTTAATTGGAGGATAATTGCTTTACAATGTTGTGCTAGTTTCTGCCATACAACATGAATCAGCTATCAGTTCAGTTTAGTTCAGTTCAGTTACTCAGTTGTGTCCAACTCTTTGCGACCCCATGGACTGCAACACGCCAGGCTTTCCTGTCCACCAACTCTTGGAGCTTGCTCAAACTCAACGTCTGTCGACTTGGTGATGCCATCCAACCATCTCATCCTCTGTCATCCCACCATCTCATCCTCTGTCATCCCCTTCTGCTTTCAATCTTTCCCAGCATAGCATCTTTTCCACTGACTCAGTTCTTCGCATCAGGTGGCCAAAGTATTGGAGCTTCAGCATCAGTCTTTCCAATGAATATTTAGGACTGATTTCCTTTAGGATCGACTGGTTTGATCTCCTTGCTGTCCAAGGGACTCTGAAGAATCTTCTGCACCACAGTTCAAAAAGCATCAATTCTTAGGCGCTCAGCTTTCTTTATCGTCCAACTCTCACATCCATACATGACTACTGGAAAAAGTTTTGACGAGATAGACCTTTGTTGACAAAGTAATGTCTCTGCTTTTTAATATGCTGTCTAGTTTTGTCATAGATTTTCTTCCAAGGAGCAAACGTCTTTTAATTTCATGGCTGCAGTGACCATCTGGAATGATTTTGGAGCCCAAGAAAATTAAAGTATCTCACTGTTTCCACTGTTTCCCATCTATTTGCCATGAAGTGATGGGACCGGATGCCATGATCTTCGTTTTCTGAATGTTGAGCTTTAACCCAACTTTTTCACTCTCCTCTTTCACTTTCATCAAGAGGCTCTTCAGTTCCTCTTCACTTTCTGCCATAAGGGTGGTGTCATCTGCATATCTGAGGTTATTAATATTTCTCTTGGCAATCTTGATTCCAGCTTGTGCTTCATCCAGCCCGGCATTTCATGTGAAGTACTCTGCACATAAGCATGGATCAGCTATATACATACATCCTCTCCCAGCCCCCCGACCCCACCCCTCTATGTCATCACAGACCACCAAGCTGAGCTCCCTGTGCTATACAGCAGCTTCCCACATGTATTTTACACATGGTAATGTACATATGGGGGCTTCCCAGATGGCATAGTGGTAAAAAAAAGCCCACCTGCCAATGCAGGAGACACAAGAGATACAAGTTCAATCCCTGGGTTGGGAAGATCCCCTGGAGAAGGACATGGCAACCCACTCCAATATTTTTGCCTGGAAAACTCCATGTCCAGAGGAGACTGGCAGGCTGCAGTCCATGGGGTTGCAGAGTTGGACACGACTAAGCAACTGAGCGTGCACATAGTATACTTTTGCCAACTCTACTCTCTCGATTCATCCCACCNTTTTAATAATAAAAAAAATTTGTGTTTTTTTTTTTTTTTTTAATTAAAAGCACTGTGTTTGTACAAGTGAGAGACTGCGCTGAGGGGTAAAGGAGAGAGGGAAGGGACTTCCGGAGGGGGCGTCCCATGTCATAGTCCCCGACCGCTCCCAACACCAAGCTGCACCCCAACTCATCCACCCTGTGCTCCTGGGCACCTTGGTTCTTAAACACTGACCAGAGTATGTCCATAAGCCACCAGCTCGGTAACTGCTGTCTCTCATAGGAGAGGAGTGAAGGGTGCTGGTTTCCATTTTCTGGTAGTGGGAAGCCTTGGGGCAAGGCAGATCCCTCCTTAATTGCAAAGCTTGGAGGATACACAGTGTAATCTCTTCGAGGATCCAGAATTCCTGTAAATTTTGTGAGGCTGCATGAAGAGGAGGGTTGGAATGGGGATGTGGTTGGCTTTCCACTTTGCAGAGAACATTTCTCTCAATCTGGGGGGGGTCCAGCAGAGGGGCAGCCTCCTCAGGTAGCTTTGTGCTAAACAGCTTTGGCCACATGATGTGGTTACTCCACAGTAGGCCAAGATGTCCGAAGGTGGCTTTATCCTTCCCTCCCCCGACCCGGCCCAGAGTCCTTGTCTGGGACCATTGGAGAGACAGGGCTCTTCGCTGAGTGTACACTGGCAGAGGATCTTCATCTGCCTGACATAGTTCTGGGCACTTCTTCCTTCCCAAGCTGTGGCATCACCACTCCTGCCCCAGGCCCAACAAAGCATACCACTCCAATCCACAAAAGAAAACCATCCTTGTATCAAAAGCAAAGCCCCTGCCTCTGTGGGCCGGTTGGCACACTAAGGTTCCCCACCAGGATGCGGGCTGGCAGGCAGTGGGCAGCCAGACAGGCCAGTGATGGGAACTGTCACTGCCATGGCCATGAGTGAAGTCTTTTCAGGGTAGGTGTAGGGACTCGGCAGCCATGTTGTTTTGGGGTTTTGTTTTTTTAATTGGAGGATAATTGCTTTACAATGTTGTGCTAGTTTCTGCCATACAACATGAATCAGCTATCAGTTCAGTTTAGTTCAGTTCAGTTACTCAGTTGTGTCCAACTCTTTGCGACCCCATGGACTGCAACACGCCAGGCTTTCCTGTCCACCAACTCTTGGAGCTTGCTCAAACTCAACGTCTGTCGACTTGGTGATGCCATCCAACCATCTCATCCTCTGTCATCCCACCATCTCATCCTCTGTCATCCCCTTCTGCTTTCAATCTTTCCCAGCATAGCATCTTTTCCACTGACTCAGTTCTTCGCATCAGGTGGCCAAAGTATTGGAGCTTCAGCATCAGTCTTTCCAATGAATATTTAGGACTGATTTCCTTTAGGATCGACTGGTTTGATCTCCTTGCTGTCCAAGGGACTCTGAAGAATCTTCTGCACCACAGTTCAAAAAGCATCAATTCTTAGGCGCTCAGCTTTCTTTATCGTCCAACTCTCACATCCATACATGACTACTGGAAAAAGTTTTGACGAGATAGACCTTTGTTGACAAAGTAATGTCTCTGCTTTTTAATATGCTGTCTAGTTTTGTCATAGATTTTCTTCCAAGGAGCAAACGTCTTTTAATTTCATGGCTGCAGTGACCATCTGGAATGATTTTGGAGCCCAAGAAAATTAAAGTATCTCACTGTTTCCACTGTTTCCCGTCTATTTGCCATGAAGTGATGGGACCGGATGCCATGATCTTCGTTTTCTGAATGTTGAGCTTTAACCCAACTTTTTCACTCTCCTCTTTCACTTTCATCAAGAGGCTCTTCAGTTCCTCTTCACTTTCTGCCATAAGGGTGGTGTCATCTGCATATCTGAGGTTATTAATATTTCTCTTGGCAATCTTGATTCCAGCTTGTGCTTCATCCAGCCCGGCATTTCATGTGAAGTACTCTGCACATAAGCATGGATCAGCTATATACATACATCCTCTCCCAGCCCCCCGACCCCACCCCTCTATGTCATCACAGACCACCAAGCTGAGCTCCCTGTGCTATACAGCAGCTTCCCACATGTATTTTACACATGGTAGGGTACATATGGGGGCTTCCCAGATGGCATAGTGGTAAAAAAAGCCCACCTGCCAATGCAGGAGACACAAGAGATACAAGTTCAATCCCTGGGTTGGGAAGATCCCCTGGAGAAGGGCATGGCAACCCACTCCAATATTTTTGCCTGGAAAACTCCATGTCCAGAGGAGACTGGCAGGCTGCAGTCCATGGGGTTGCAGAGTTGGACACGACTAAGCAACTGAGCGTGCACATAGTATACTTTTGCCAACTCTACTCTCTCGATTCATCCCACCCTCTCCCACCGCTGTGTCCATGTCTGTGCTTTACAGCCGCATCTCTCTTCCTGCCCTCAGCATTCATGTTGATGAGTATCTGAGGCAGGATCCTAGAGATTGACCTCCTGAGCCGGCCTTACCTGCCAAAAAGAGATGGAACCAAACAGATAGAGAAATTGGGAACATCCAAGGACCTTTTACCAACTTTGCTGATAGCATGTCTGAACACAAGGCACCCCATGTCCATGCTTCCACCCCAGCCCCCGCAGGCCCCCTCCCACCAGGCAGGCAGCACAGATGCCCATCTCTCCCTAGATTAGGATTTGCTGTGTGGAGTGTGAGTAGGTTGCCCTCCTCAGATGCGGGCCTGGTCCTTGGAGGGGGCCTGAAGGGCAGAGCTGCTGCTTCCCTTCGTTTCTCCTGGCCACACCAGCCGCTAAGGTGTATCCAGACAAAACAGCAGCACCTGTGGCAGAGCATTCCAAAGAACAGCCTGGCAACAAGGTTCCTGTCCACCTCCACCTGCCCCCGAAAGAGCCCTGGAGGGCAGCTCAGACCCAGTGCAGTAAGGCCTGACGAGGGCACCATCCTATCCCCAGCACCTTGGTCAGGGGCTTGCAAAGCATCGTTAGGGCCTTTTGCAATAATTCAGTCCATCAAGAGTCACTTTAGTTTTTTCTCTGAATAGACTAGGCAGTCGAAGAAACCAGTGTACCTGGCATACATACATGTGTGTGTTTGTGCGTCTGCACATGTAAGTGCCTGAGTCTGTCCCACAGAGGAAGACAAGAAGGACATCTATTTATGGCTGATGTCCTTGCTGGGTCACCACAGTGTCCAGTGACAGTGTCACCAGTGGGTGTGAAGAGCCATGTCTTCTCAAGAAAGGGTTCGGGTCAGCTTCTCACTGTCATTTAAAATACAGCCTAGGGATTTCCCTGATGGTCCAGTCGCTAGGGGACCTGGTTCCATCCCTGGTCAGGGAACTGAATCCCACCTGCTTCAACGAAGATCGAACATCCTGCATGCTGCAACTAAGACCCAGAGCAGCCAAATAAAGTTTAACAAAAGAAAAAAAAAAGAAGAAAGATAGAAAGAAAGGCAGCCTGGCAAAGCTGTGGAACAGGTGAGCCATGGGCTGGTGTGGGTGGAGGGGAGGGGGGTTGGCCCTGGGGAGGGGAGTGTCTGCCCACGTGCCTGGGCACCGGTGACAAGGGGGCCTGGGCCATGGTGAGGCCAGTCCCTGAGTCCCACTGGTATCTTTGCTGAGCCCTTAGAGTCCAGTTCCTCTCTGAGGGACAGTTCTGCTCTGCCTGCCCAGCCCCAACCCAGCTCCTCAGGCAACAAGGCTGGGAGCTCAGGAGGGGCCCCCACCGCCCCAGAGGGCCGGAAGGCTGCCTATGGGTGCTGTCCCAACCCTCTCCTTTCTCTCACCTCTGAGTTAATGGTTAACTCTTCCCCGTCCCCAGCAGTGTTGGCAGCAGGCTCAGAGGGCTTGGTAAATATGCCAAGATGGGGGCAGCAAAAGGGGACCAGGGTGCCCAGAAGTGGCTGAAGCCCCTCCACTAGTCCCAGGGACCCAAGCCGGACAGGAACCTTGTCTGCAGTACCAGCATCTTGTCCCCCAGCTCAGTGAGGGCCTGGCTAGGATGTCGCAGTCCCTGAACACTTGTCCTGTTGCCTCAGGAAGCAGGTCAGAAAGCCCCAGCACCAAGCTGTGCCCTCTAGGGCCAAGCCAGCAGGAAAGCTCCACAGCCACTGAGCTCTCAGTATTCTTTGTTATTATTAATATGAAGATATAATTCACATGCCATAAAATCCACCTTTTCAGAGCATACAGTTCAGGGTATTTTATATCACAGCATCTGTTTTAAACCAGCAGTCAGCCATGGGTCCACACCAAATGCCCACCAGTGGGCCGTACCGACGCGAAGAGAAGTGCTACTTGATCTGTGTGTTCACACTTGCCGGCTCCTTCTTCTCGAGATGACACTTTGATCTTTCGATGGCTGACAGTCTCCTTCCACTGGGCTGGCCCGGTGACTCCAGTACACCCGCCCCGGGCTACAAAGAGGACACTGCCTGCTCTGAGCTGGAGCCCTCAGCCATCTGACGCCCAGGCTGCGGGACAGACCTCCTGGCCTGAGATTCGGGCAGAAAACCCATGAGTGCGAGCCCCCAGGCACCCACTGTCTGCTCAAGGTTTTCCAGAGTCAAGGAGCACTGGCAGGGGTGGGTCCAGTTTTGCGGGTCCTGTAGTTTATATAATTTGGGGAGATCTTCTTTAGGAAGAAGAATGAAAAATGGCAAAGACAAAGAGAGGTCTAGAGTCTTGGAAGGGGCTGGTTCAAGGGAGCACCTCAAGGCATAGGCTTCATTAACTTCCCGATCAATCTGCAGCTGAACATCCGCACCTCAGATAGTGCTCTGGGAGGTGCCATGATTCAATTTGGCCTCATCCTTGTTCTCCGAAGCTTGGAGCTGGGGATCAATGAAGCTGCAGTTACTCCAACCCCAGGGCACAAGGAATGGCTGCTCCTGGGTCCCCTCTCTTACTGCATCCCTCCCGCTGGGGTAAAGGTGCCCACAACCAAGGGGCCTGGAGTCTGGTGGGGAGATGTCACCACAGCTCCTGTACAATAGGGCTAACCAGCATGCAGAAGACCGGACCCATGCCTGGTCCATGTCCACCCGCTGCTCTCCTCCACCAAGCAGAGCTCCAGCCTCCTGCCAGAGCTGCTGTGGCTGTGGGGTGGGGGTGGGGACGCACAGACATCTGCAGCTGGCTGGAGAGCCACGAGACTTGATGGTGCAGGGCCTGACTATCCGCTTTCGATTCTGAGCTGGCCAAAAGTCACGAGCTGTCCTCAGATAAACTCCTCTTGTGAGTCCAAAGACTCCTACCTGGGGCCACATTCCAGGTGTGGTTGGGCAACAATGGACAGACAGTTCCCTGCCTCAATGTGGCTTCTTTTCCAGCTCCAGAAGGCCCTGCCCCATCCCTCCTCTGCAGGCTTTGCGTGCTCAATACAATGTTCTGTGGAAATCCTCACAGCTTGTTGCATCAGTGGCAAAAACACCAAAATCGTAACCACGGAGTGACTTAACTGTACAAGCCACAGTTGAGGTTCACTGTGAAAAACTACAGCAATCTTCTCGAAAATAAAAATAGTTCTCCTTCCCAGAGAATCTCCTCTAAGGCTTGGGTTCTCTGCCTCAGCAAAACTGACTTTTCTTTAACCTGTTTCACTGTAAGTGACCTGGCCATCCCTTCATTCGTACATTCATTCATGTCACAGATGTTTACTGAGTGCCCTCCTTGTTCCCAGCACTGGGGTGGGCGCAGGGGATCCAGGGATGAATAAGGCAAATTGTTTGTCCAAAATCCTTATGTTCCCAGCACCTCTTTTATCATTATATCTCATCCTGAGCTGAGCACAGGGATGGTCAAAGATGTTGACTAAACAAGAACTGGCCCCAGTCTACCTTCCTGGCCCTGGATTCCACCACTTTGCTGTGCACACCCAGCCGTCCAAGCAACGGCTCTGTGTTTCCGAGGACACTGCGGTCTCTCTCAGCAATGGGCCTTGGCCCACCCTATTCCTTTTCTCTGGAACGCCTTTCTCATTTCCTTTCTCTTCTCTTGGACTGTTTAGCTCAAAAGTCATCCATCAAAACCAAGCTTGAGCATCACTTACTCCTGTAGCCTCCCTCTCCACAGCATCCAGTGTGTTTCCCAGGACAAGGAAAGGGAAGAGAGGTGAAACCTGCAGACTGTGGGACCCTTGTTAGCAGACATTAGTCTATGGCTCTGCTGGTCAAGAGGGAGCAGGTAAGAAGGTTTAACTGACATTTTTAACTACACAGAGGTTCCTCCTGTTCCCATGCTGAGGTCACAAGTGGCCTTGAACACTGCCTGGACATCCCTAGGATGTTTGGCCCACGCCCCCTCCTCCTGGGCCACACCCGCCGCCATTCTGATGAGATTGGGTGCGTTCAGAGAGATATGACTGTAGACAGTCACCCCCCTGCCCCTGCCCACCACCACCATTCTGGAGCTAGCTGCTAAGTCACTTCAGTCGTGTCCAACTCTGTGTGACCCCATAGACGGCAGCCCACCAGGCTCCCCCGTCCCTGGGATTCTCCAGGCAAGAACACTGGAGTGGGTTGCCATTTCCTTCTCCAGTGCATGAAAGGAAAAGTGAAAGTGAAGAAGCTCAGTCGTGTCTGACTCTGTGCGACCCCATGGACTGTAGCCTACCAGGCTCCTCCGTCCATGGGATTTTCCAGGCAAGAGTACTGAGGTGGACTGCCACTGAGGAGGACGAAAAAGATTCTGTGGGTGGAGTCTCAGGGTCAGAGAAGGAGAGGTTGAGCCTGAGGGCTCAGGCACAGTGGAGGGGAGTAGCTAGGCAGGCAGCTCTGGGTGTGTGAGCCCAGAACCAGCCCTGCAGGATGGCTGGCCCATGAGGCAGGCCCAGGCACTGCAGGCCACGAGCCCAGCCGTGGGAACAGCTGGTAGAACTAAACCTCGCCTACCTCCAAGAGAACTGCTCCTGCCTGGCCCTGCCAGCCCCAGGCTTCTGGGTAAGGGCAGGGTGGAAATCTTCTGATCAAGATGGCAGCTCCTAGCCATGCCCTGTGATACTGAAGTCCAAGAAAACTCACAGGAGACCAGACCATAGCCCTGTGCTCATGGCCAGCAGGCAGGGATGGGGCTCAGGGAGCATTCGCTGCCCTCCCGCCTGTGTCCAGCTGGTGATGCTTCACCCGCTCGTTCCACCTCTGCCATATTCACTTATTCAACACATGTCCATTAAGCCCCCACTATGTGCCAGACACTATTCTAGGTCCTGGGAGAACGTGGGGAAGAAAGCTGACAAAGCACCTGCCCCGTGGAGCTCACGCTGAAGCAGCGATGGGCTGAGGAAGACAAACAGAAAACTGAATACATTTTATAAACTGTGTTAGAACAATGATTCTTAAATCCTCTGTGCAAAAAGCCTGTTTATTTTTTTTTCCAATCTGCATTTTCATTTCTAGACAATGTCAAATTGCTATAAATTCTGAAGTATCTGTAGAAATTTCTAAATGTTTACTTTCCATGTCGGCATTCACATCCACTCCTGCTGCTGGTCACACTGTATGAGAAGCTGACAAAGCTTTGGGAAAAACAGGAGCGCAAGAAAGATGAGGAGCTGAAAGTAGGGCGGTTGAGTAAGTGAGTGAAAATCATTCAGTCGTGTCTGAGTCTTTGTGACTCCATGGACTATACAGTCCACGGAATTCTCCGGGCCAGAATACTGGAGTGGGTAGCCTTTTCCTTCTCCAGAGGATCTTCCCAACCCCGGGACCAACCCGGGTCTCTCGTGTTGCAGGCAGATTCTTTATCAGCTAAGCCACAAGGGAAGCCCCAAAGGGGTGGTTATTGAGAAGCTAATATCTAAGCAAAGATTTGAAGGAGATGAGGGGGAGAGCCACACATTGTCCGAAGTCTGGACTTTGGTTGAAGCCTTCTTGAGGGGCAAGGGGCAGAGGGCAGAGGCAGGGGGCATTTCAAGGGAGGACAATGGGGATCCCCACAGATGACCCTGAATCCTCACAGGCTCTATAGCTCCACGAGGTGTGTCTCCCCTAAGGTGGGCCTGGGTGATCCACACCCTCTCATCATCCATCTTGAGCCCAGGAGGAGCCTCCCTGAAGCCACTGTGATCCTAACGGGAACACAGTTTCCCTGTAAATGGTCTCCATTCCCTTTTTAGGACTCTCTTCCTCCACGAGCCAGCTCTCCACACCTGCCACGGGACATTCTCTTGGCCAAGCTCAGTGCGTCCTCTTCCAGCTTTGCACAAAAGAGGTGCTTCCCGCCTAGGAGGCGATCTGAGCCCCACTCCTGTGTCCACAAAAGTGCCGGGCCACGACTGCAGGAAATGTTCTGATTCATATCTGCATCCGAGTCCAGGGTATGTGGCAGTGGACACGTGGAGACATGTGGATATGTGTTCTCTTGTTGAACACACTTTCACACCCATAAACGCACACCCAGTCATATATACACACTTCCACACCAAATACACACTCAGACTTGAAATATACTCACAGGCTTAGCCACATGCACCCGTGCCCACCAACATCCTGCATAACCTTCAGGTACACTAATGTGGGCATGCACACTTTTACACACACTCAAAGACATACACACATGCACAGTCTTGTGGGCCCACATCCATACCAACATGCACACCACAGACACACTTCCAGAAACGCACACATGCTCCCTGAACCCAGACCCACTCCTCTCCAAGAGGAGTGGGTCTACTAGGAGCAAACACCTGGTGTCTGCAGTGAGTGGCAGACAGACAGATGGGACAAAGTTCATCCCATTGTGTGACCCTGCCAACACAGCTCCACAGGAGCAAACAGCAAGCCTGTTCCCTTACCACCTGGCTTTCAGGTGGACAAGGCCAAATGGGGTCAGGTTTGGGCAGGAGTATGTCAGAGCTCCCAGGAGCCAACTGAAGGCCAGGAGCAGACAGCCTATGCATTCCCGACATGCAGGTCACCATGATGTTAAGTGCCAGCCTACACTCTGGCACCCAAGGTCGACTGGAACAGACCTAGGGAAAACTCATTTGTTATGGGGAGGAAGGTGTTAAGTAGATGTTTCCTTTTATTCCAACCCTTTGGTTAGGTTTTGGGCTTCTCAGGTGGCTCAGCGGTTAAAGTGTCTGTCTGGAATGCAGGAGACTGGGTTCAGTCCCTGGGTCGGGAAGATCCCCTGGAGAAGGAAATGGCAACCCACTCCAGTACTCTTGTCTGGAGAAGCCCATGGAGGGAGGAGCCTGGTAGGCTACAGTCCATGGGGTCGAAAAGAGTTGGACACGACTGAGCAACTTCACTTTCATTTTCGTGCAGCCCTGGAGACTGTGTGTCAGGGGGCTGGCACTCTTGTTGTATACAGTAACTTATTATGTATTTTTAGCGGATTCCTTAGAATTGTCTATATACAAGATTATATCATTTATAATAGAGATAATTTTACATTTTCCTTTCCAATCTGGATGCCTTTCATTTAATTTTCTTGCCTAATTGCTCTGGCTACAACTTCCAGCACAATACTGAATAGAAGCAGTGAGAATAGATATTCTTCTCTTGATCTTAGGGGGAAAGCATTTAATTTTTTACCATTAAGCATGATACTAGGTATGAGGTTTTGCAGATGCCCTTTATCAAGTTCAGAAAGTTTCTTTCTATTTTTGGTTTGTTGTGTGCTTTTATAAGAGAATGTTAAATTTTATCAAAGGCATTTTCTGCAAATGTTGAAATGATCACACAATTTTTGTCATGAAATCTTTGATATGGAAAAATGACATTGATTTCTAGATGCTAAACTAAGCTTGCATTCCTGGGATAAATCCCACTTGGTCGTATTATACATTCTTTTTATATGGATTCATTCTGTTAGTATTTCATTCCCCACAGGAATATATGTCCAGCAAGGCTGAGGCCATATCACTGCAGGATTCCCAGTCCCTCAAGCAGAGCCAGGTGCAGTGAGTATCTACTGAGCCCCAAGAAATGAATGAAAAAATGAATCTATAAAGCATAGGATCTCAAGAGCATAAAGGCTCTTGTTAGAAATAGTGACCATTGTATTATTACAAACGTCTGAATATGCATTATCCTTACAAATCACAGAGGCAGTGGAGACTAGGAAAAATCAAAACCTAGAATGAAGCCCTTCCCATTGGGTGGCTTGGTCTATCAGTCAAGAGCACCGCACCTGGGGGCCCAGACTTAGGGAGGGGGCAGAAGCTTCGGGAAACTTATTCCAGAATCCTCCCTTCATGGAAAGTCCCTGAGCAAGGGGAACATGGCAAGGACCCAGGGTGGTGGCATATGTCTTAGGGCCCCTAAGAGCATATGCAAGGCAGATGAATGGATGTGCAGTGGACACTAAGGTCTTATCCACTGTGATCCAGGTGGTGATTTCTGGATGCTGTGGCAGCCAAGCCTGTCACCACTCTCAGATCTGGCTTTCATACAGCTTCTGAGCTGGTTTTTAAACTCATCCTGCACACAGGGCTGGCATGTGGGTTAAATGAGATAATGCATGAAGAGCTCTTAGTTCTGGCATAGAACAGGCGTTTGGTAAATGGGGACACTGTTATTTCTATGGTCATTTTTAAAATTTTTTAATTTATTCTAGAAGGAAGTCCACTGACAGCCAGACTATCTTGTAGCTTTATTCTATTCATAACTTCAAAAATCCTCCAGTAGGTGCCACTTGAACCAATCTAAGACCAAAGAAAATGATGTATCCCCCACCTCACCACCTAGGAGCTGTCATCAGGGCTCCACTCTCACCTCTTACCTGGACACAGATGAAGCCTTCTTCAAAACAAGCAGGAAAGAAAGTTGTTTTTTCCTGTCTCACTGAGTAGGAGCTTTAGGGGAAAGGAAAGGTGCCCTTCTTTTTGCCCCCTCACTACCTGTATCGGCTGGTTTTTGACACACACCGTAAGAACAGCCCAGTCACAACACCAAGGCTCAGGAGGGCACCACTGGAAGAAAGCTGGGCACATCCAGAAAACTGGGGCAATGGGCCTGCCTGCCAGCTCAAAGAGTAGACCCCAAGTTCTTCCTTCTCATGTGTTGGGAATTCTCTGGATTCTGGCATCAGGCCTAAACTCCTTATCTCCCCCATACCAGTCTTATCAAAGCAATTCGGTGAATCTACCAGGAATGTATTTGCTGCCCTTTCAACAACCAGAACACTTGCAGAGCTGGCCTTGGGCCCCACTCTTCCAGGAAGCAGAGCAGCATAATTAGCCAGGCCAGAGCTCCAGCCTGAAATGCCCCCAAGACAGGACCAGTAGTGCCCCTCTACCCAGGTGAGAGCTAAGGACCTTCTACGGGACCACATCCCTGACCACCTCACAGAGTCTACTAATGGTGTGAACTCCAGGGTGGTCTCAGTCAACTCTGGCTTGAATGAAAGTATAACAGAGTTAGGACAGAAGTCTCAGGCATGGAGGGTTGGAGGAGAACAGGCCTAGAAAAGCCATGGGTCTGGGAATGAAGAGGCTACAGGTGACTATTTAGAGCAAACCTTCATAGCTAGAGAAGGTGCCAAGATTGTCAATGGTGAAAAAGTAAAAATAAGTTCAAAGTCCAGCCATAGGATAGAGATAAGTAAATTATGATTCAGCCATGTGCAGGTGAAAACTGACAGCTGGGGCTGGAAGGGAAGGGAGAGGGAAGGGGTAACGAGACAGACACAGGGTCTTTAGGGCGATGACACTGCTCTGTATGATGCTATCGTGGTGAATACGGATCATCTTAGACTTGTCAAAACCCATAGAGTGTACAACACCAGGAGTGAACCCTAATGTACAACTGGGACTTAGGATGATCACGATGTATCAGATTATGTTCAATAGATAAAACAGACATGCCACTGTGGCGAGGGGTATTGATAACGAGGAAGCTGTGTGTGGGGGTGGGGGCAGGGTGCAAATGGGGCATCTCTGTAGCTTCCCCTCAATATCGCTGTGAGCCAAACATTGCTCTAAAATGATAAAGTCTTATTAAAAAGTCCAAAACTCTGATCACAGGTTTCATGTGACTTTTAAGGAGAATGGGATTATTTGTCAACATGAAAAAGAAAATTTTTATGGAAAAAAAAAATCCCGATGTCTAGCTTCTCTTGAACTCCAGAAATTCTGGCAGTTCTAGGCCCTCATTTCCACCTGGGAAGGCTTTGCTGGAGTAAAGAGCAGTGCTCCCCTCAACTGAGGAAGCACCTCCAGATGGCCAAGGTTCCTATCTGGCCAAAGTTAACCATGTAATTTTATATAGTCTCCTTCTGCTTTGGGAGTCAATCACTTGTCTGTACTACTCCTTGTGCCTGAAACATCCCGTGAGCCCTGGTAAGTTGCTTTGATCCTGCAGGAATTTCTCAAATGTCACCTCCCCAGGGCAGACTTCACTGACTACCCCCGACTAAGTTAAGTCACTCTCTTCCATTCTCATTGCATCCTTGTAAAACTCTTCACTGCTGTCATAGCAGAAGTATTTGTGACAACTCTCCCTTGCAGAAGAATCCTACTTGCTAAATATAGAAGGAATGAGGAAATACAAAACTACTATTAGAACACCAGATCTCCATAGGCAAGATCCACCCCTAGATATTAACTTTAGTGGGCAAAAGTTAAAAGAAGAAACATGTTATTAACATAGTTTCAAGATTCTCTCCCAAAACCAAATTTTTATGAATGACAAAGGGGAAATAGCAAAATTGGAGTGGAGAAACCTGGCAGATTTTTAATGTATCTAAGCGAAAAAGAGATTGACATCCTTAGTAATAAGACGTTGTGACCCTGCACCTCCTGATACCACGCACAGAGAAGGACATGCCACCCCCGTGGCATCCTTTATGATCACATAAATTCAATCTAACCATGAGAAAGTATCAGACAAACCCAAATTAAGAGAACTTCAAAAAGTAACCAGTAGTCTTAAAAAGTCTCAAGATCAGGAAGGACTAAAAACTGTCACAGATTGGAGGTGATTTAGGAAAAATGACAACTAAATATAACATAAGACAATGGGTTAAATCCTGGAACAGAAAAGAAAAAAAAAAAAAAAA
>SJYA01000220.1:1296247-1356132 GCA_006410615.1 Neotragus moschatus
AGGACTAAAAACTGTCACAGATTGGAGGTGATTTAGGAAAAATGACAACTAAATATAACATAAGACAATGGGTTAAATCCTGGAACAGAAAAGAAAAAAAAAAAAAAACAGATTAAGAAAGTATGTACTAGATAGTTCAGTTCAGTTCAGTTCAGTCGCTCAGTTGTGTCCAATTCTTTGCAATCCCATGAGCTGAAGCACACCAGGCTTCCCTGTCCATCATCTGCTCCCAGTTGCTCAAACTCATGTCCATCAGTCGGTGATGCCATCCAACCATCTCATCCTCTGTTGTCCCCTTTTCTTCCTGCCTTCAATCTTGCTCAGCATCAGGGTCTTTTCAAATGAGTCAGTTCTTTGCATCAGGTGGTCAAAGGATTGGAACTTCAGCTTCAGCATCAGTCCTTCCAATGAATATTCAGAACTGATTTCCTTTTGGATTGACTGATTGGATCTCCTTGCAGTCCCAGGGACTCTCAAGAGTCTTCTCCAACACCACAGTTCAAAAGCATCAATTCTTCCATGCTTAGCTTTCTTTATAGTCCAACTCTCACATCCATACATGACTACTGGAAAAACCATAGCTTTTTTTTTCCTTTGCTTTTTATTTATTTATTTATTTTTCCCATCTCAGGTGTACATGAGTTCCTAATCTTTACTAGACAGACCTTTGTCGGCAAAGTAACATCTCTTTGTATGCTTTTTAATAGGCACTGAACCAATATTAACTTCTTGGTCTTCAAAACTATAATAATAGTTGTGGGAGATGTCAATATCAGGGGAAGCTGAGCTGGGTGATGGATATTTGAGAACTCTGCTTCATTTTGCAAGTCTTCTGTAATTCTAAAATGGTCGCAAAATAGAAAATCAAAAAAGTATTTGTGTATTTATTTTCTTGAGGCCTGTGTCCCCTCCTAGGCTGCAAACTTCATGAGGACAGGGACTGAGAACACCGGCGCTTCCGTCACTGCACAGTTGCATGTGTCTGACACGCAGAGGGTATTCGATAAACACACGCTGAATAAACAAACCTGTGGTTACTGACACAGAAAAAGTCCATGGCATATTAATGAGTGGAACACATAGGACATAAAGTAGCCCATATAGTATGTCAAAATGTGTATAAACAAGGAGACTAAGGATTTACAAACCACTGTTGATTGTGGCCATCTCTGGAAGATAAAGTTACAGGTCATTTTTCTTTTCTTCTTTTTACTTTATTATATTTCTAAGCATATGTAACTACTTTTATGTGCACCAGAATACACATACACACACACACCCCCTGCATCTTCATTTCAACGAAAGCCATGAGCAACATGCCTGGCAGACCTGGAGCCATCCCTAGATGGCTGAGCAGATGTGAGTGTCTGAGTCCCAGGTGGTGGTGACCCAGCTGCGCAGTGACTGCAGCCAGTGTGGAGAAGAAACCCACATGGAGGACTCCTCTGCTTCTCAGCTCCTCAGTGTCTCAGCTTCTCTGCGTAGCCAGCCAGCACTCCATGAGCAAAACCATTGATTTGCAAGTTTTACCATCATCTTCAAAAATGTGTTGCTCTTGGCTCATTCATTTATTCATTCACTCACGGATGTAATGTTTAACTTTGTTTTGTCTGTCCAAGGAAGAACTTTCCTCCTAGGATCTACTTTTCACCCTTCTTCAACCTAGGCCCCCTGTTGTTGATCAGTTGCCCTAATGTAAACCACATGAAAAATGTCAGATCTTGTCTGGACATCATGAGCAAGAACCCACAGCTAGACTCAGGGAGCCCCCGGGAGCAGGAGTGAGAATTTCACATTTAGGAAGGTTGGGTAAGTGGCTCCCGGTGGACCCAGGTGGCCCATGGCTCAAGTAGAGCCAATTGCTCAGGGAGGTGAATGAGCACAGGTGCCTGCAGGCTGAGAAGGTATTGTGGAGAAGCTCCTGGGGGATCCTTAGCACTTTGGTCAAGAGTGTGACATGTGGGCCCACTCAGCGGTGCACTGAGCTGGCGGCCGGTGGGAGCTGTGGGGCTGCGAGGAACGAGATGGGAATCGTGGTCCTGGAGCAGCAAGTGCAGCACACACAGGGCTGAGCTGAGTGGTGGCGCCCAGCCCTCGGGGCCAAGGGATACAGAAGTGGTTCACAGGTGAAGAAAAGTGAGAGGCGAGCAGTGTGAAGAGCAGATCCTAGGAAGACGGCTCTTTCCTGGAAGTGGGGCTGGACAGAGTGTCAAGACTGCATCACAGGAGGCAAGGGTTGCCTGTCACCCTGCCCACCCAGAGGGCACAGGGAAGGACACAAGGCAGGCAATGGCAGGGTCAGATTGCATTTTAGGAGGAACTGGAGACTCATTCTGCTCCACAGTGCTGGGCACCCTGGTATTTCTTTGGCAGCTCTGTCCCTAAGTTTGCAACAGTAACCTACCAGAGGGCTGAGGAAGACAGCCAGGGGCCCCAGCGGGCAAGTTACCCATGGGAGATTCCCCGCTAGACACTGACCATGGGGGCCATCAAGCCCAGGGTCACATGAACCTAGGATCCCCGGGCACAGGGAGAAGCGTGGCCCTCAGGCCTTACCCAGAATGGAGCCTCTTAGCAGGTCACTGACTCCCCAAGGCACTGGGCCTGGCCTGCATGCCTGCCCATCCTGCCCTGCCTTCCTGCCTTAACTCCCCATTGGGCTGCTCTGGCGTAGCTAGAAGGCCCCAGGGCCCTGTCCCACATCAAGTTTGCCACCCACCTCCCACCCCAGGCTTAAGGAGGGGATGACTGGCCCTTGGCTCCTCACCAGCTTTCAGGGGCTCAGTGACCCTATGTGTGTCAGGCAGTCTGGGCTGGGCTTCCTCCTCCATCATCTGCCAGGGATGCCCAGGCCCCATCTCAGATGAGGGCCACAGCACCACCCCTCTTCACAGCCCCTGCTGGCAGAAACCAAGGAGATGCTCAGGGCAGAGCTGGACTCCCACCCTTCCCCCACTGTTTAGGCACCTCCCACCCAGAGCTCCCTTGCTCCCCACGACAGGGCCCAGCCACAGTCTGTGGCACTTCCTTCATGCTCCTGGGAGGGGCTTCTCACTACCTGCTGCTGACACGGGGACAGGTGAGCCATCACTTTCAGCAGCAGCAGGCTGACCTGGTCTCCAGCTCCTGCCGGAGGAAGGAGTAGGGTGCCAGAACAGGCCCAGAGTGTGTGAGAGGGATTCACCAGTCCAAGCAGCATTTCAGCACCTCCTCTACTGTTGTACTGGCCACGGATGGTGTGGCAGACCTGCCTCAGAGGAATTCAAGCTGGCTGGAGGCAGCTGATTTAAAAAAAGCTCACAACAGGTGGAACAAGCATTCATGAAGCTGGTGAAGGGAAGCCGAGATTCTACAGGTACCCAAGGCAGAGACCCATGATCTGGGGGAAGCAGGGAAATCTCACAGAGGAAGAGCAGCTCCGCTGAGGCCTGTAGGTTGAACTAGCCAGTAAGAGAAGGGGTGTGAGAGCAGAAGGTGGGAGGCTTGGGTGAGAGGAGAGAGCTGGGTATGGGGGGGCCAGCAGCCATTCTATACNTGATCTGGGGGAAGCAGGGAAATCTCACAGAGGAAGAGCAGCTCCGCTGAGGCCTGTAGGTTGAACTAGCCAGTAAGAGAAGGGGTGTGAGAGCAGAAGGTGGGAGGCTTGGGTGAGAGGAGAGAGCTGGGTATGGGGGGGCCAGCAGCCATTCTATACAGCCAGAGAGCAGAGGGCCAAGAGGTACTAGATGGCCCAGAGAAAGGGAAATGCCAGCGGCCTAAAGGGGGCTCTTTGTTCAGTTGGCCGCTGGGTGGGTCAGAAGGGGGTTCCTGGGCCGAATCCTGAGGACCGTGCCCTTCAGAGCACTCACCCCTGCTTCTGCCCTGTGAGCCGTAGACCATAACAAGGCTAGACCGGCAGAAGCCCACAGTATGTCCTCCTGGAACTCCCAGCCAAACCCGGGCTCACTCTTACTGACCACATGAGGAAAACTTATTCTGCTAATAGACATCTGAGGCTCAGAGCATCCAAGGAGCTTGCCTGAAGCCAGGTGGTGGCATCAGGCAGGTGGTGGAAGGAACCCTGGGCAATGTTAATGGGCCTCGCCCTTTGTGTCCCACAGCCACACAGCAGAGCCCCTGGCCTCATCAACTTGAGAAGCATGGACTTCAACAACAGGCACTTTCTCGCGGGACTTTTCAGAGCCTTTAATGTGTTAATGGGCATAAGGGATGTAGAGCATGGAGAGACTCTGAAATGCATCTGGCATGGAATCCTTTTGTCCCTGCCAGAGCCGCTGTCTCCAAGGGGCCACCCTGGGGCCTGCTGGTCTGGATGGTACAATCAGGGACGGGCTCTGCAAGTCTCCCTACTTTATGCTTTGTTTGCACTCATTTTCACTTTGGTGCTGTCCTTGTGTTTGAGAGACTTGGTACACGAACTTGGGCAGAGGAGAGTGGGAAAGCCGGGCTGGCTGGGCCCAGCCTTCCACTCTGTGCCCACTGCCTATCTCTGGTTAGAGAAGGGACACTCCCAGATGGAAGAGCCATTCCAGGTCACCAAGGACACTGGCATGTTTGGGAAAGGTTTCTGGGAAGTGGCGACACTTTACAATGAGGGATGAGTGGCAAGAGAGGAAGTGCCAAGGAAGAAGCTGCGGTGATGGGAAGCTGGGGGAGAGGCTAGGAGGGAGAGAGGGTGCCTGTGCTAGGGTTTTGAAGGCTGTCCTGAGGGACCTGGACTTGGATCTGGGGGTATCGGAATCACAGAAGGGGCTTGAGCCAGGGCTGACTCGATGGATCCACATACAATTCTGGCCTGGAATCGTTCCCAGCAGAAGGACGTCCAGCTTTTCTTCCTCCAGTGTGCTCCTGGGATCTGCACCCCCATCATCCCCCCCATGTGACCTCAGTCAATCTTTGACCCCCATCCCACACCTGCTGGAGTATGTCAGCTGTGACCCAGTCATGTCACCTCTGACCTTGGCCCCCCTTCTGCAGCCTCCTTGGCCTGGTGTCTTGGTCTCCATAGGCCCCCATGGGCCAGAGGTGGCCTCACAATGCCCTGGCAGAGAACTGTGTGCTTGGCTTTCCCAAGGTTCCTGCCCTAGAGAGCAGAGAGCCAAGGGGTACTAGGTGGCCTGGAAAGAGGATGGCCAGGACAGCTCGGACCCCAGGAAATGCCTGCTGCCTGGAAGGGATCTCTTTGTTCAGATGGATATGGGGATCGGGCAGTTTCCCCAGTGGCTCAGCAGGTAAGGAATCCACCTGCAATGCAGGTGAGGGTTTGATCCCTGGGTTGGCAAGATCCCCTGGAGGAGGGCATGGCAACCCACTCCAGTATTCTTGCCTGGAGAATCCCATGGACAGAGGAACCTGGTGGACTATAGTCCATGGGGCCACAAAGAGTCAGACGTGACTGAAGCGACTGGGCACAGCACCCAGCAGCTCTGGGACACCACGGTATCNGGAGGAGGGCATGGCAACCCACTCCAGTATTCTTGCCTGGAGAATCCCATGGACAGAGGAACCTGGTGGACTATAGTCCATGGGGCCACAAAGAGTCAGACGTGACTGAAGCGACTGGGCACAGCACCCAGCAGCTCTGGGACACCACGGTATCTGGGCATGGAGGAAAGGCTGGGGATGGCCCCTGCTCCAGAGCACACGGAAGGCGCGCTCTCCATGGGCCAGCCCGCTCTTCATCCCAGCTCTCCTGGAGCCTGTCTCTGCCTCTCTGGGAAAGGGGCACATCAACCAGACCAATGACTGGCCCTCATGTACTGGCACCCTGACCAGGATGCCAGGCACTTGCTTCACTCATAATAGGCAAATGCCAAAAGCCACCTGAAGAGATGGGCGAGACAGAAGATAGGGGCCTGAGAGACTCAGACTTCACTGCCCTGCTGCCCCCACCCCATCCCTAGGAAGGCTAAGTGTCCCTGTGGCTGAGCTAAGGCTGCTGTCCCGAATGGGGCTCTCCCTCCAGGGCTCTGCATGACATCCTTTCTCTGTTGGTTTAGGCCTTGGATGTGACTCTCCCTCTGTTACAGACGGGTGGCTTTTCTGATCTCTGCTGGGTTCTAGGAGTGGGGTCATGGTGTCAGCTTCTGTTACACAAGTACATGCACACAGACACGTAATTCCTGACACCCTGGAGCACTTTCTTTGGAATTCTCCTTCCCTTGGCTTCCATGGAAGCTCAGAAGCCTTAGCACCTCTTGAACCCACGGAGCCATTCCCTGCTGGCNGGGTCATGGTGTCAGCTTCTGTTACACAAGTACATGCACACAGACACGTAATTCCTGACACCCTGGAGCACTTTCTTTGGAATTCTCCTTCCCTTGGCTTCCATGGAAGCTCAGAAGCCTTAGCACCTCTTGAACCCACGGAGCCATTCCCTGCTGGCATGTTAGGCATTTTTACAATTGTTCTGAAATCCCATTATCTCTTCCCTCCAGACAGCCTCTGTGACTGGTTCCGCCTGAATACGTGACTGGCCGCTGGCCACCCACTGGTCCCCTGCCGCCCTCGCTCCCAGGAACCCCGGGGCAGTGGAGAGACCTTTGAGTCTTCACATACTTCCCCTGCCTGCGGCCTGAGCTATGGGAAAAACACAGCGATAACAAAAATAGAAACGAGCGGTCTGGACCACATGGGATAATTGTAAACATGGAATGACGTTTCAAAGAAATAAAGAAGTAAAATTATAGAGTTGAGACAGGCTCAGAGATACTTTTGCTCATACTTTCTAGCCAGCACTTACCACATTTAGTAATTTTATACTTATCTGTGTTATTATTTGCTTAATTCATTCAACAAGTATTTACTGAGCACCCATTCTATGCCAGCTACTAGTCTGGATCCCTGAAAACCAAAGACGCTGCCCTCTGGGTGCTTGCATTCCATGGGGGCGTGGAGAGACTGACACCAACAGTATGATTCACAACAAGCAAGCGAAGGACAGAAGACAGAAGGTGATCTGTGCTAAGGCAAGCGGAAGCTGAACAGCAGGGAGAGCAGTGCCCGGGTCGGGGCAAGAGGCAGCCTTGGGTAGAGTCAGCAGAGGCGACCTCAGGGAGGAGCTTGGCAGTGGAAGGTGCCACCAGAACAAAGGCCTGGGCAGGGCTGGAGCAGTGGGGGAGGTACAAAGGAAGACACCCTATGGGTCTCGATCACCAGCTCACTGTAAGGATTTTGGCTTTTATGAGAATGAAGTAGGGAGCTCTGCAGAGGAGAGGGGTGGCTCAATGGGCCCTCACACGGTGAGAGCCCCAGGAAACTAGGATCAATCTGCAACCCCAGGCCTAGCATTCAATAAATACTAAACACCAGTGAAATGTCCTATTTTATAGAAAACGCACCGTATTCTAGGTATATGCAAACAGGGGAATCCCTGGTGGCCCAGTGGTAGGGGCCTCACTGCCGAGGGCTCAGGTTCGATCCCTGGTCAGGGAACTAAGATTCCCCCTAAACACCAGTGGAATGAATGAATGAATCCAAGCCCGAGATGATGCCTCCACCTTTCCAGAGAGATAGGAATGTGAACAAAAATGCTTCCAATCTGGTCATTGTATCTGAGCCAGATATTCTGCTCCATATTATTTGAGGAGTTTTTCAAATTCTTCAGGCCCAGACTTCTCTCTAAAAGTCCCAATTCCTAGATTAGGTGGGGCCCAGCACGTGCATGTGAAAAACTTCAGTCTAGACTTTTCCCAGATGCCTCCAGCTCCTCAGCACCTGACAGGACATCCAGCCCCAAGGCACAGATCAAATGAAGGGATAAATGTTCATTGGCTCAGGGATGTGCACGTGCGTGAAGATAGCTAATGAACTGCCCTTCCCAGCGTGTTTCTCTGGAGTTCCGACTGGTGGGGCCTCTTCTCAGAGAGGGTTGCTGAGGAATGGGGCTGGACTAGACACCCCAGTTCCCCCAAGAGCAAGGGAGCCCAGCCAGAGTGGAGGCTTGGAGGGAGGTGGCCATTCACTTCCCCTTCCTTGCAGGAGGGGCCACCCACATTCCAGAGACAAGGACCACATTCTTCCGGCAGGAAATGCCAGGGCTGGGAGGACTGTCCTGTCCACTCCTTTCCCTTCTTGCTTCCTCCCTCTTGGCCAGCTGCCAGCCCCGGGATCCTGGGGCCCCAGATCAGAGCATCTGGGCCTCAGATTCCTGGCCTCTAGCTCGCAGGTGTCACCTGCCAGAAATTTTTGCATGTGAACAGTAGGTAGCCCCTTAGTAGTTTGACATACTTGGAATAAGCATGGCTATATATTTTCTCTTCCCAGAATTCAGAAAAGGTTAGAAATTCCACAAGGCATCTGACTCAACTCTGTTTTCCCCTTTCTCTTGCTTTTCCTGGTGCTGTTTATAGAGTAGCCCAGGAGCCTGAGTGTTCCAGCCCTGGGGGCTGTGGCCACACCTGGTGGCCGGAAGGAGACCCATGACCCAGGTTAGGGCCAGAGGCCTGCCTGGTGCACCCCACCAAGGGGCAGCTCTGACTGCAGGAGAGCAGATGGTGATGAGCTAAGGGCCCAGCACAAAAGTCAGGCAGCCTGGGCTCGAATCCTGCCACTTCTCAGCTTTGCAGCAAATGAGTTATGTCCCTGAGCCTCATGTCTAACTAAGATGGATGTGTCAACAGTTTCTTTCTCTGAAAGAGGCTGTGAGGATTAAATGAGATAATACATGGAGAACACTTCACCAGTAGTAGCTGAATCGTATATTTTTAATATTGAGCACCTGTCAGCTCTGTTCAGTTCAGTTCAGTCACTCGGTCGTGTCCGACTCTTTGTGACTCCGTGGACCACAGCACGCTAGGCTTCCCTGTCCATCATCAGCTCCCGGAGCTTACTCAAACTCATGTCCGTTGAGTCAGTAGGCCATCCAACCATCTCATCCTCTGTTATCCCCTTCTCCTCCTGCCTTCAATCTTTCCCAGCATCAGGGACTTTTCAAATGAGTCAGTTCTTTGCAGGAGGTGGCCAAAGTGTTGGAGTTTCAGTTTCAGCATCAGTCCTTCCAATGAATATTCAGAACTGATTTCCTTTAGGATTGACTGGATGGATCTCCTTGCAGTCCCAGGGACTCTCAAGAGTCTTCTCCAGCACCACAGTTCAAAAGCATCAGTTCTTCAGCACTCAACTTTCTTTATAGTCCAACTCTCACATCCATACATGACTACTGGAAAAACCATAGCTTTTACTAGGTGGACCTTTGTTGGCAAAATAATATGCTGTTTAGGTTGGTCATAACTTTTCTTCCAAGGAGCAAGCGTCTTTTAATTTCATGGCTGTAGTCACCATCTGCAGTGATTTTGGAGCCCAAAAAAATAAAGTCTGTCACTGTTTCCATTGTTTCCCCATCTATTTGCCATGAAGTGATGGGACCAGATGCCATGATCTTAGTTTTCTGAATGTTGAGCTTTAAGCCAACTTTTTCACTCTCCTCTTTCACTTTCATCAAGAGGCTTTTGAGTTCCTCTTCACTTTCTGCCATAAGGGTGGTGTCATCTGCACATCTGACGTTATTGATATTTCTCCCGGCAATCTTGATTCCAGCTTGTGTTTCTTCCAGTCCAGCATTTCTCATGATGTATTCTGCATATAAGTTAAATAAGCAGGGTGACAGTATATAGCCTTAATATACTCCTTTTCCTATTGGAACCAGTCTGTTGTTCCATGTCCAGTTCTAACTGTTGCTTCCTGACCTGCATACAGATTTCTCAAGAGGCAAGTCAGATGGTCTGATATTCCCATCTCTTTCAGAATTTTCCACAGTTTATTGTGATCCACACAGTCAAAGGCTTTGGCATAGTCAATAAAGCAGAAATAGATGTTTTTCTGGAACTCTCTTGCTTTTTCCGTGATTCAGCAGATGTTGACAATTTGATCTCTGGTTCCTCTGCTTTTTCTAAAACCAGCTTGAACATCTGGGAGTTCACGATTCACATATTGCTGAAGCCTGGCTTGGAGAATTTTGAGCAGTACTTTACTATCCTATACACATACAAGTAAGCAAAGAACATTCTTTAGGACAGAGGAGGGACTTTGTCATACCAGAGAATAATAATTCAATTAAAGTTCCCCGCAGCTTCTATATGGTTCTACACCTAGTAATTAGCTTAAAATTGAGTTTAAGCCTTCAGTTCAGTTCAATTCAGTCGCTCAGTCGTGTCCGACTCTGCGACCCCATGAATTGCAGCACGCCAGGCCTCCCTGTCCATCANGCATAGTCAATAAAGCAGAAGTAGATGTTTTTCTGGAACTCTCTTGCTTTTGTGATGATCCAGTGCATGTTGGCAATTTGATCTCTGGTTCCTCTGCCTTTTCTAAACCCAGCTTGAACAGCTGGAAGTTTACGGTTCACATACTGTTGAAGCCTGGCTAGGAGAACTTTGAACATTTCTTTGCTAGTGTGTGAGATGAGTGCAATTGTGCAGTAGTCTGAACATTCTTTGCCATTGCCTTTCTTTGGGATTGGAATGAAAACTGACCTTTTCCAGTCCTGTGGCCACTGTGGAGTTTTCTAAATTTGCTGGCATATCGAGTGCAGCACTTTCACAGCATCATCTTGTAGGGTTAGAAATAGCTCAACTGGAATTCCATCACCTCCCCAACTTTGTTCGTAGTGATGCTTCCTAAGGCGCACTTGACTTCACATTCCAGGATGTCTGGCTCTAGGTGAGTGATTACACCATCGTTGTTATCTGGGTCATGAATATTTTTTTTTTTTTTGTATAGTTCTTTGTGTATTCTTGCCACCTCTTCTTAATATCTTCTGCTTCTGTTTTAGGTCCATACCATTTCTGTCCTTTCTTTTGCCCATCTTTCATGAAATGTTCCCTTGGTATCTCTAATTTTCTTGATGAGATCTCTAGTCTTTCCCATCCTATTGTTTTCCTCTATTTCTTTGCAGTGATCACTGAGGAAGGCTTTCTTATCTCTCCTTGCTATTCTTTGGAACTCTGCACTCATATGGGTATATCTTTTTTTTTCTCCTTTGCCTTTTGCTTCTCTTCTTTCCTCAGCTATTTGTAAGGCCTTCTCAGACAACCAATTTGCCTTTTTGCATTTCTTTTTCTTGGGGATGGTTTTGATCACTGCCTCCTGTCATGCACCCACTAATGTACAAAGTTCCAGAACCCTGAGCTAAAAGTTCAGGGCCCACAGAGACCTCCTCATTGAGGAGATAGTCAGGGAAGCAGCAGCTCTGGGCTCCCTGTCATAAAATGGTTTTCAGTATAGAAGTGGGCTTAACCTTTTGCTATAGACCAGTTTCACAGAGGAAAGAGACCACTGAAAAGACTTTGAAGATTGAATAGTAGCTCTTAAGACAGGAAGAAAGGACATTACAGGAAGGGTAGTCAACACATCCCAAGTCTCAGAGATGTAGCTGGAAGGCAGGGTTTGGAGATCCATGTATAGGAATCTAGAGTGGAAAAGGATGACGGTGGCAGAGGAGGTCATGAGATAGGCAGAGAAACTCACAGGACGGGCAGAGACCATCCTAGAAGGCCTCGGAGGCCTTGCCAAGGAGCAGTCCAGACTTCTTCCTGAGGGTACCGCCTTGTAGCAAAGGCTTCCTTCTAGGAAGATCTCTCTGCTGTAGTGAGGGGGAGTCAGGGCAGATACTGGAAGAGACAAAGCTGAGTCAGAATTGGAGGATAGATGCAAGAGGGCAGGGAGTGGCCCCCAAGCTTCAGTCATTCCCTGGCTCCTTCTTGGTATTTGACGTATCTGGGTACAACCCCAGCTATTATTAATGCAATGTTTCCCTTTGGGTTAGCTCAGTTTTCTGTCACTTCTGTTATACCATTATACTACTGCTTGAAATAAAACATGTACATCCACTTGCCACTGGAAATAGTCTTTGCTCTCTGGGGCACCTGCTTTGGGAACCACGAATCTGGCTACAGCCCAACAGCAGAGAAGGGAAAGGGATCATTTCAGTGTATGGTGTCAGCCGGGCTGCAGGAGATTGGTCCCAAACCCCGGTTTCAAACCCTATGGCCTTTATGACTTTACTTAGCTAGAGGTGGGGTTGCAGCTCTGAAAGCAAAGACGAAACAGACCTGCCCCATCCCTGGTGGTCTGGACTCGTCCTTCCTTATCAGAGCATGTGGGCTCCAGCTCTGCTTGAGCACAAACAGGCAGATACACTTCTCTAAGAGAGAGAGCACCCAGCAGATCTAACGATGACTCAGTGGTGGAATTCTCTGTGGGTAATTGCACAGTGCTGTGTTAGAGAAATATGCAGGGGGAGGGAGAGAGGGAGAGGAGGAAAGCAGGCAAGAAGGAAGGAAACGCATCATCTGATTTATCGTCACAGGAATCTTGTAAGGCAGGAATTTTTATGCCCATTTTACAGATGAGGAACCAGTCTCAGAGATAATAAGCGAACTGCCAAGGTCACTTCTAATGAGAACTATAACTAAGCCAACAGTTCAGATCTGTCTGACTTTAAAGCCACTCCTTCCTTTTAAAAGAATGATATCCATAATCACACCATGGTAGCCACTGCTATTTTTTAAATCCTTTCCTAGTCTCTCCTTTTTGGTGTGTCAAAAATATGTATCTCTTCCTTTTATTCACCTAGCATTGTATCATGAACATTTGCAATGTTCCTAAATAGTATTTACAATAAGATTTTTACATGATATGTCCACCCTGTGGACATACCGTGATTCTGAGCCATCCTTGAACATTGAGGTTGTTTCAACATCTCAGGATTATCAATTCTCCCCACCCTCTACCCTTCCCAAGTCAGACTCCCCTGGAATGAGTCAGGACTCCCCCCTGCCCTTCATCTGGAAGGTTCTGTAGGTCACTGGGGTCCAGTCATACCTGCAGTGGTGCAGCAAGGCATGCTAGAGCCTCTCTGAAGGTGAGAGCGACTCAGAAAGTCAAGTCTTCTGCCTCCCCTCACAGTCCGCCAAGCCCTGCCACTGCCCCACCCCATCAGGTCACAAAAGGAGGTGCCGTGAACTGGGCAGGCCAAAGGCTGCTCCAGGTGGCTTCTTAATGCGGTGAAGGCAGCTCAGACATCTCAGGAGCCAAAAGGCACCTGGATGACCCCAAAATAGAAATAGAAGCCAGACCTCTGCAAAAAACCTGGGTCATTACGTGGTCCTCATGTTCCTGAGAGGCTCTGTCCAGAGAGTTCTCTGTTCTCTGACCCCTTGGGGAACATGCCGCATCCCAAGCTGGCTCCCTAACAACTCCATGATGGACTCTCAAAGCAGAAACACTCCTGGCAGGCGAGCAGATGTGCACACTGCCTAAGGTGAAGGGCCTAAGATCACATTTTCAGGATGCTTCCTTGCTTTATCTGTTTGCAAAGCAGATATTTGGGGAGGCTGGGCTCGGAACTGCTTCTCAGTTGCCAGCCCCATGGGAAATGGTTCGCATTCTTAGCATAGCTGGAGGACTGTGAGGCAAGGGAGCTGACTGCATATGACTGCCAGGAGGCTGCTCCGACCAGACCCGTGGAAGATGAGCCACCAGCTCGGCATCCCCTCTGCCTGGACCGGTTCCGGTGTGGGCACGCTGGACATTCTTCCCAAGAAGGCAGGGTAGTGGGAAATCTCTAGGGGGGCTACGTGGCTATCGCCATCACTGAAGCAGACCCAGGACTGAGAGGGCTTTCAGAGGTCAAGGTCTTCATGCCCCTGCCCAGCGCACACACCAGTAGCAGCAGTGCTGACCNCGGTTCCGGTGTGGGCACGCTGGACATTCTTCCCAAGAAGGCAGGGTAGTGGGAAATCTCTAGGGGGGCTACGTGGCTATCGCCATCACTGAAGCAGACCCAGGACTGAGAGGGCTTTCAGAGGTCAAGGTCTTCATGCCCCTGCCCAGCGCACACACCAGTAGCAGCAGTGCTGACCTTGGAAGATGCTCACCAAGTGTTAAAGAGCCTGGCTTTCTTGAGCCAGTGGTATTTCGGTGTGTTCTGTGTGTTGCTCTTTGCATTTTTTTCTTTGAACAAGGAACATGTATCATTTAAAAACAAAATCAAGGTAACTTTAAAATAAAATAACTAGATAAAAAGGCTTCTGAGCTAAGGCGTTTCATCTCTCACCTCAATTATAAACCCCAGCATATAGCACTCTCTCTTATCAGAAAATCATGATGTCACCCCTCTGTGCTCTTTCCCGCGGTTGCTTGGACACGCGGATGAGCTGCTGGAAGGAAGCAGGGCAGTGGCCTCCTTGGCTCGAACCTGGGACTGGCGCCCGGTCCTCACCTGGCACGCTGGCTGGCGGCCACCAGTCACACCTACAGGATTCTCTGAAATGAGGAACAGCATTCTTGAGACCACTGAGTGGAGAGAGCCTCAAACGGCAAGCTGGAGCGTATTCAGGCACTGCTCCGTGCCAGGAAACACGGGAGAGAAGCCCGTTCTGGCACCACTTCTGTGGCCCAAGCCAGACCCCTGCCCAGCCTGTGAGCATAGACGCGTCTGTGGGGAACCTTCCAGGAGGAGTGTCCTGGGAGCTGGGTCCCCAGTGGCTGCCGCTTCAGGGCTTCAGGACGCCTCCAGGGGAGAGGCACCGAGGCAGAGGGAAAGCCCAGCAGCTCGCAGCCTGCTCGACAACCATGACTGCTTAGCGTGAAGCTGGTAGAGAAATATTCCTGGGAACCAGGTGTGTGGGTCGGATTTAAGCCCCGGGCCCCTCCCTGGAGTGGCCACTGTCCAGGAGGCTGAAACAAGCGGCATGCCTCAGAAGTGCCAGAGCCCACAGGTGTGTGTGCCTGCGGGTTGAAGGGCTGACAGCCTGCGCTGCCTGAACTTCCTGTGAGCCCAGGTGCTCAGCCTGGATCACATTTTCAGGATGCTTCCCTGCTTTACGCAGCACACAACACCAGGATAGCTTTCTAAATTCCCAACACCCGGGCCACACCCCAGGCCAATTCAGTCAAGCTCCTGGGAGGTGAGACCCAGATACTAGCATTTTTTCAGGCTTCCAAGTAATTAAAATATTCGCCATGGTTGACAACCAGTGCTTTATAGAGATATCTGATGCATCCAGGCTCATCAAACAAGATAAGTAGGGTTCTTCCTGAGTGATTCACGGAGCCACTGTCTCCTGAGAGGCCCTCCTCTATAAGAGTGAGAGGACAGTCACTCTCCCAAACCATCTCAACACCCCCTCCTCCTGTGGGAGGTGCTCCCCGCTGCCTCCGCTGTCCCTCAGGACACCTACCACACATAGCCATTGGTTGACTGATACTTGCGGTTCCCACAAATGGGGCAATCTGTTACCATGGGAGCAGGTCATCGGTTGCATATTATGCCTTCTGGTAACCCACTGACCTTCCACCTACCACCATTCATCACCCATATTACATGCTCAGCAAGTGTTTTCAGGCTGACTTATATTCTATTGCATTTTAACATCTCAGGCAATCTTGGNCAATCTGTTACCATGGGAGCAGGTCATCGGTTGCATATTATGCCTTCTGGTAACCCACTGACCTTCCACCTACCACCATTCATCACCCATATTACATGCTCAGCAAGTGTTTTCAGGCTGACTTATATTCTATTGCATTTTAACATCTCAGGCAATCTTGGTGACGAAATCTGACACAAATTCGTGGTTTTAATGTTGATCAATGATTGTGGCCACGGAGGAAACAGGGGTGGCCCACAGTGAATGAAAATGGGAAGAATGGCCAAGAACTGCCTGTTAGACTGTCTTCCAGGAATGAATGTGTAACCCACATAACCCAACTCTCATGTGCTCCAGGCTCCACACTAAGAAGACGTGGCAGTTCCGTGGGTTAGTAGGTAGGGGAGAGAGGTTTTCTAATCGAGTGCACTGTGGATATTTACTGCAGTCTCTTAAGGAAATTTGAACACGGCAAATGGAAGCCACACTTTTCTATCTCCTTTTTACCTCTTTCCCTGGAATTCACATCTGAGGAGCTGATATATCAGCTTGGCCTTAAAGGGTAGAGACAGAAGGAGAGGGTGTTTCAGGCAGAGAGACTAATTGGGTTTTCAGACTGGCCAGTGGTCCTCTGACTGTGGAATTAAGGATGTGGGTGGTTAAAAAGTGACTGGAAAGGAGGAGCACGGCCAGTGTATGAAGGGCCTTGAATTGCAGGTCAGGCAGATGAACTCCAGGTTTTAACAACCAAAGCTTAAGGCCAAGGTGTAGTATAATAGGGTCTCTCTGGGACGCCAGTCAGGATATGTCAGCTGGGCCAGAGAGAGGCTGCCCATGACGGCAGCACACTCAGGTCCTCCTATGGCTGCTAGGGAGGCCTGTTCTAAGCCCCACATCCTGCGTGATGTGTTCTCAGACCTGGGGCCAGTGATGGAGGCGCTCCCATACTCTTTACTCCACAGACCTGTCCAGAGGTCCTGGCCTACCTGGTCAGTCACCCTGGACCCAGACCAGCCACTCCACACTGCCTCTCCAGCCTCTGAACTGAGGTCAGAAGCCCCCGCCCAGGAGTTGGCAGACCCAACTGTCTTCACCCACAAGCCAACATGTTTGCTTTATGTCCAGTCCAAAGGACACTTACAGTCACCACCAAATAGAAAACAAACAAATCTTTAGACTTAAATATGAAATGCATTTCAGTGAAATTTTTTAAACTGAGGAATAGCTCTTGAATTGTAAAGTTTTATGTCAATTTTTACCAGAGAATTTCAGAAGTCTGGACTGCAAATGTTTTCCAGGGAGCTGATGCTGAGATAGAGTTAGGAATGCAAGATGACTTATAGGGGAAGTGTAGCAGAGGAGATAAAGCCTCTAAAACAAGGGAGAGAAGCACGATCGGAGCTTCCAGACTTCAGGGCAGACCTAGCATTCTCTGCCTGCCCACCAGGGGCCAGAAAAGCGCAGGGTTGCCCAGGGTTGGCGGGGGAAGCTTGAAAATGCCTGGGTCCTTGTACCACCACCTCGCTCAGTCGTTTGCAAAGGCCACCCCAAGAAGACCTCAAACTTGTTCTGAAAATTGGGTGAGCCCAGGAGAAGTCCACAGCTCTACAGCTTTGAGCTGACCATAGCCTTGCCACCAGACAGTCCTTTCTTGAAGAGACATCTCTGCATCTGCCATGGAGTCCCTCTTCCTCCCACCTGCTGGTCTGGGTGGACCATACCTGAGGCCTGGCTTCAGTTTCCACAAGCAGGCCATTCAATCTCGCCATCACCTTCCTCCCCTCCTGGCTCCGAGAATCTGCTCTGTCTTCGCCCTCCCTCCACTTCTCAACACTGAAGGCTTTTCCTTCATTCACCTCCTCACAATATTCTGCCCCAAATTTGCCACATGCAAAATCAAAAGATGAACAACTACCTGGGAAATGCTCTGTGTAACTGGAATCACCAAGAAATTCATCTTCCCAAGATATAAAAAAACTCAACAAAAGTCATAGACATAGCCAAACAGAAAAATGAGCAAAAGATATGAAAGGATGGCTCGTAGGAAAATAAGTATAAATGGCCCTTAGATGAAGAGATGTTCAACCTGACTCACAGTAAAAGAAATTCAAATTATGACTGTACAGGCACCATTTTCACCTATCAGATTGGCAAAGATCAAAATATCTGATTCAGCACAGCGTTGGCGTGGAAATAGGGCACTCACCCTGCTGGTGAGAATGGAGATTGGTCACACTGTTCGGAAGGTGATTTGGCAACATCCTCCTAAGTGACAAATTCCCACGATCTTCAAAAGGCAGTAGAACAGAACGATTAAAAAAATGAACTGGAGTCCCAGAAACTTGGTTTGCATCTTAGCTGTTCAGGTAGCCTACTTTTCTGTGCCTCAGTTTTTCTCATCTGTAAAATGGGATGATAATAGTACCTACCTTTGGAGATGCTCAAGAGAATTAAAATATATTAGTAATTGTAAAGCACCTACTCCAGTGCCCCACTCTTAGTAACTGCCATGCAAATGTTAACTAACACTATTATTTATTGACCCAGCAATTTCACTGCTAGGAAATTATCCTACAGACACGCTTTCACATGTGCTAAGTGAGTACCCAGTGTACTCACTGCAGTATTGGTGCAGCTGGGAAAAAAACTGCGAACAACCAAATGTCCTTTAAAAGACTAAATTGATTGGTGCATGTGTAGAATGGAAGACCATGCAGATGCAAAAAAGTAACAAAGAAGCTCCCTTTAAGCTTTTAAGTGAGTTGTATAGGCACAAGTCCAAATACCCTTATCCACAATTTTGAAATTCAAAACTCTCCAAAAAAAAATAAGCTTTTTTGTTTTAGGAGATTTGGCACAAATACATTTGGTAGCAAAATTTGAACTGAACTGACTTAAGGCTGATAACGTCTCTATTTATCAAAATCTTAATGTGTTTTATCACAGACTCTGCTGGGGATGTGACATAATATATACACATCACCTTCGTATATTCTGAATTCTGAATTCTCAAACTCATCTGCCCCCAGAGGTTCCAGAGAAGGAAGTGTGGGTTTTCTCCAACTCTTTTTTTCTCTTTGNGATTTTCCAGGCAAGAGTGCTGGAGTGGATTGCCATTTCCTTCTCCAGGGGATCTTCCCAACCCAGGATATTTATATGTAAAATTATACATATAGTCCCACCCTTAGATGGAAGAGGAGAGAGGGGAGAAACTAACAGAGCAAAGACGTTAGTGTGTTTATAAAAGAGGAAAAGTAAGTGGCAGATGAACAAACTAAGAGCCGAGTGCCAGTCCGGAGAGATCTGCCCACCAGAAGCCTCCTGGTTTCTCAGAACATGGGCACTGCAGGAGGGGCTGGAGTGAAAAGCAGGGAACCAGCAGTGAGACCCTGCCTCCCTCCCCAGTAGCAGCAGGCTAGCTTCTCTCTCACCCAGAGGAAACTGGAAAGGTAAACCTTAGGGACTCCAGATTCAAGGCGCACCAGGGCATGACAGAGGGCAAAGGGGGATCCAGCACTTAAACAGGGCATTGGATGAGAGTCCAAGTGTGAAGGAGGAGCCCACAACCCCTTTCCCCTATATCCCCAACCACTGCCACCAAAGGCAGCTTATATCATTCTCAGAAGGGACTAAAAACCCTTAGAGGAAAGACTCACAGAAACTGACTTCTGGGGCTCCCCCAACAAACCCTTGAATCCCCCATCACTCTTCAGTGACGCAAAGCTCTAGCTAAGCACACAGTGAGAAGCTCGTGCCCCACAGCAAAGAGTAGGCCCTGCTTGCTGCAGTGAGAGAAAGCTCTTAAAGACAGAGAAGAAAAATCTTAGAAATTAAAGCTGTGATTCTAAAGAAAAACAGACAAGATTTAATAGGAAGATTTAGAGATGAGAAAATCCTCCAGAGAGACTAAAGAAAAAGGACAGGAGAGAAAAAGACAAGAAAATTTGGAGGCTCAGTCAGAGACCAATGAGCGAAGGAAGCAGAGAGGAAATGGAGAGAAGGAAATGATGTGTAAAAATATCGCAGGAGAATTTCCTCGAGCAGAAGGATGCGTGTTAAGTGCTATCAAGTTCCCGGTGCAGTAAATGAGGACAGACTCACAGCAAGACAAGCGGTGGCGAGATTTCAGAATATGGGGCACAGAGAAGATTCTCAAGGCTTTCTGCAGGAAGGACAGGTCAACTACAGACAAACAAGAGTCAGAAATGGAGAAGGGCTTCAGGAAGAGCCAGGTTTGATCAGTGGAGGAGGGCAAACTCAGGAATTCATTTTTTAAGCAGGTTGAAATTGAGACGCTTCTTCGGGTGTTGTGTAGTGCAATTTTCTCTTTTCTTTCTTTCTTTTTCTTTCTTTTTTTGGTAGGATACCTTCCCATAACCCTTGTAACAACCTATTACATATCTTGTCTCTACGCCATGCTTGTCTCTCTGGCTAGGTATACACATATCTACAAAATGTATATGCATGTATAGATACGCACATATCTACATGTATACTTGCATGCACAGAGATCCTTATGTAGACACACACATACACAAGCATATCCACATGTGTGAACAGGTGACACCAGAGGAATGTGCCTTCAGGCCTCTGACTGTAGTGTTTGCACTGAGGCCAGGCTTCCCCTAGTTGCTGAACTATCAAGGCAGGGACACTGAGGCAGACCTATTCTCAGGACCCCGCACTCCAGGAACTTGGGACTTTGACTCAAGGACACCCATCTGAGTTGCCAAAACTTTCTTAAAAATGCACCTTACCAGTCTCCTTCAGTAAACTCCCCAATTTTCACTCACAGGAGTTTTCCCCAATAAACTTGAAGTCTAATACTGTTTTAGGGACTGACTCTTGAAGGACCCAGACAAAGCATACATTTAACATATAAGCATGAAAGTGAAGTCACTTAGTCATGTCTGACTCTTTGCGACCCTGCAGACTGTAGCCTACCAGGCTCCTCCGTCCATGGGATTCTCCAGGCAAGAATACTGGAGTGGGTTGCCATTTCCTTTTCCAGGGGATCTTCCCAACCCAGGGACTGAACCCGGGTCTCCCACATTGGAGGCAGACGCTTTAACCTCTGAGCCACCAAGGAAGCCCAACCTGGTTATATAACATATAAGCATACATATAAGCATATATATATATATATATGCTGTTAAGTTGTTTCGCCTAAATGCTGTAAATGCTTTTTTTCATTTTGCCTTTCTGATTTGTCAATGTCTAACGAAAATTCATCCTGGCATTTCTCTATTTCATTCTTTTAAACGGCTGCACAGCTTTCTTACATATGAATGTACTTACTCAACCTACAAATAGGCATTCACTTTGATTCCATGGACTATGGAATAACTATGGATAAGTGCTACAATAATTATCATCATCTTGTGCAGATATTTGAAGACAGATGATAAAGAATAGATTGGCAGTCAAAATATATTTATACACATATAATTTATATAAATAAAATTTATATAAATAATAATATATCAAATTGCTAACTTTATATAATAACTTTAATTGATGCTGACAGATTGNAGTGGGTTGCCATTTCCTTCTCCAGGGGATCTTCCCAACCCAGGGACTGAACCCAGGTCTCCCACATTGGAGGCAGACGCTTTAACCTCTGAGCCACCAAGGAAGCCCAACATGGTTATATAACATATAAGCATACATATAAGCATATATATATATATGTTGTTAAGTTGTTTCGCCTAAATGCTGTAAATGCTTTTATTCATTTTGCCTTTCTGATTTGTCAATGTCTAACGAAAATTCATCCTGGCATTTCTCTATTTCATTATTTTAAACAGCTGCACAGCTTTCTTACATATGAATGTACTTACTCAGCCTACAAATAGGCATTCACTTTGATTCCATGGACTATGGAATAACTATGGATAAGAGCTACAATAATTATCATCATCTTGTGCAGATATTTGAAGACAGATGATAAAGAACAGATTGGCAGTCAAAATATATTTATACACATATAATTTATATAAATAATAATATATCAAATTGCTAACTTTATATAATAACTTTAATTGATGCTGACAGATTGATCTTTTAGAAAGGGTATAAAATGAACATTTCTACTAATGATGTATGTGAGTACTCTTTCTCTGCAGGCCCACAAGCAGTAGCTATTAACAATAATTTNAATTTATATAAATAATAATATATCAAATTGCTAACTTTATATAATAACTTTAATTGATGCTGACAGATTGATCTTTTAGAAAGGGTATAAAATGAACATTTCTACTAATGATGTATGTGAGTACTCTTTCTCTGCAGGCCCACAAGCAGTAGCTATTAACAATAATTTTCATTTTTATTTTTGGGCTGATTTAACTACTTTGCTAACTACTAGTGATTTTTCATGTCTTTTGACTCTTTAGAATTGCTCTTGAATAAATTGCTAATATTTCTATTCGATCATTTATCTTTTTCTTGTCGGTGTGTAAAAACTCTTTTCTCCCTTTGTTCTGGTTTATAAACCAGGACAAATCTATCTGTTGTCTTTGTGTTATCTTTTGCCAAGCAAAGTTGTAATCAAGTCGAATATGTTTATCTTTTCTTTCATAACTCCTGGGTTTCTTGCATTTGATAAAGCTTTCCCCTACCCAAACTCTTCATGGTCCAAGAAGGCTGCTAGAGCTCCAGCCATCCTATCCATAGTACAGGCTGCAGTATGGAAAAAGAGACCAGAAGGGCATTCCATCTCTCTCTGAAAGAAAATTTCCAGAAATTTCAACACCATAATTCCACTTACATGTTACTGCCATAACTAGTGATATAGCCAGAGTTAGCTTCAAGGGGAGCGTTGTCACTGCCATCTTTGAGAAAGGCAATCTGGCACACCCACACTTAGAAGCAAGGGTGCCCTTTTTTCATGGCATTCAATAGACAAGCAGAGACCACACGCTGCTAAGAGTAGCCTAGAGCCTAGAAACCTGTTTCTTAGGAGAGAGAGAGCGTGCCTCTTTTTTGGCTCCACAGGTACCATGCGTAACACAGTCAGCCTACTGAGTCAGGAAGGTCTCAGCTCTGAGGCTTGTGCAAGCATAACTCCAGGGTGGCCACAAGCTCCAGAAGTGACTCCTCTGCCCCAGGGCCCTCGCCTCTCAGTGCCCTCCCCAGGGGGCAGTCAGAGGTTTGCGGCTGCGTGAGGAATAAGCAAGTTTGCTGGCATGAAGGACTGATGGCTTCTGAACTCTGGGAAATACCACTAGGCATTTCCAGACAGACAGGGGCCTCAGAGAATTACTTATGATTCATGCCAATCTGCGGGGTGTGTCTGTGCCAGAGAGAAAAACATGACACTGGAAATACTTTCTCATTCCCTTACTCAGTCCCTCACAAGCCCAGAGAGGGCCAGCCATATCCACCCAGATATTTCTTAAAGGTTTTCTTCCTACAGTTATGCCCTCAGTTGAGAAAGCATCAGTGGAAGAGGTAGGTCAACGCAGGAACAGCTGGCCAAGAAGAAAGGTGAAGAGGTTTCTGTTTGGAAGAAGCTGGGAGGCAAGAGACCCAGCACACAGGGCTGTGGGTGATTAAAATCCCAGGAGGGCAGTGTGCAAAGGCTGCTTCCACCAGGCCCCAGTGGGTACTTTTCTTTGAGTGCCCCCACCTCGCTGAGCCTCAGCCTCCTCATCTAGAAAGTGGGAGTGGTAATCCTGGCTCGGCCCTCTTGCCAGCATCGAGAAAGGGGCTGATTGTACAGCCCAGCGTGCTCTGCTACAATTCTCTTGTTTTTTGAAATATCTTTAATGATATAAGTATTACTGTTAACTAAAAAAAAAAGCAGACAATAAAAGAGAAAGCAATTAACATCTTGACATATGCACTTCATTTGTTGTTCAGTCGCTAAATCGTGTCCAACTCTTTGCGACCCCATGGACTACAGCACACCAGACTCCTCTGTCCTCTACTATGTCCCAGAGTTTGTTCAAATTCATGACCATCTAGTCAATGATTCTATCTAACCATTACATCCTCTGCCACCCCCTTCTCCTTTTGCCTTCAATCTTTCCCAGCATCAGGGTCTTTTCCAATGAGTTGGCTCTTGGCATCACGTGGCCAAAGAATTAGAGGTTCAGCATCAGTCCTTCCAATGAATATTCAGCATTGATTTCTTTTAAGATTGACTGGTTTGATCTCCTTGCAGTCCAAGGGACTGTCAAGAGTCTTCTTCAATACCACAATTCAAAAGCATCGATTCTTCAGCGCTCAGCCTTCTTTATGGTCCAACTCTCACATCCTGGAAAAATCATACATGACTACTGGAAAAACCATAGTTCTGACTAAAGTTTCCCATCCTGGATATATTTTTAATAGGACCATACTTTATATGTAAAGTGAAAGTGAAGTCGCTCCAACGTGTCCGACTCTTTGCGACCCCACGGACTGTAGCCTAAGAGGTTCCTCCATTCATGGAATTTTCCAGGCAACAGTACTGGAGTGGGTTGCTGTTTCCTTCTCCATACTTCATACTTTATATGTGGTTCTGTAATCTATTTTTCACTCAACAATATATCATGAGTTTTTTCTATGTTGACAAGCAAACTTCATGAGATATTTCAATACTTGTATGATGTTCTGCTATTGCTGTATTTAGTTCTGAACCTGTGATCACTATTACTGATTCTTCCTTACCCACATGGCCCAAATTCCAGTGTGGCNTCAGTCCTTCCAATGAATATTCAGCATTGATTTCTTTTAAGATTGACTGGTTTGATCTCCTTGCAGTCCAAGGGACTGTCAAGAGTCTTCTTCAACACCACAATTCAAAAGCATCGATTCTTCAGTGCTCAGCCTTCTTTATGGTCCAACTCTCACATCCTGGAAAAACCATACATGACTACTGGAAAAACCATAGTTCTGACTATAGTTTCCCATCCTGGATATATTTTTAATAGGACCATACTTTATATGTAAAGTGAAAGTGAAGTCGCTCCAACGTGTCCGACTCTTTGCGACCCCACGGACTGTAGCCTAAGAGGTTCCTCCATTCATGGAATTTTCCAGGCAACAGTACTGGAGTGGGTTGCTGTTTCCTTCTCCATACTTCATACTTTATATGTGGTTCTGTAATCTATTTTTCACTCAACAATATATCATGAGTTTTTTCTATGTTGACAAGCAAACTTCATGAGATATTTCAATACTTGTATGATGTTCTGCTATTGCTGTATTTAGTTCTGAACCTGTGATCACTATTACTGATTCTTCCTTACCCACATGGCCCAAATTCCAGTGTGGCCCAACACAAAAATGTTACTGATTCTGTCTTTATTTAAAATTCTACTCTTTTGTTCACCATGGATTGATTTTTATTTGTAAAAAATGTTGCGTTACAATATTATTCATCTTATTTATTTTTGGCTGCAACGCGTCTTCATTGCTGTATGCAAGCGTCTCGATGTGGTGACTTCTCTTGCTGCAGAGGGTGGGCTCAGTTGTCGCAATTTATGGACTTAGCTGCTCTGCAACATGTGGTATCTTCCTGGACCAGGGATCAAACCCCTGTCCCCTGCACTGGCAAGCAGATTCCTAACCACTGGAGCACCCCATATTACCCATTTTGATTATGGCATCTTCCCCTAAGATTATTTTCGATGTTTCCAGTTCATTCATCTATTTCCAGCATCCAGCACAGTGCAGGACACATCGTAGTGCTCAATAAATATTGAAAGAATGAGTGACTGAATGAATAAATTGGTGACAAAAGGAAACTACACGCAGCTGTGAGAGTCTCCCTCACACAGGCAGAGCCAGGAGCTCGCTGACACCAGGATGAAGACCTGCTGGCCCTTCCCCCAAGGCGCTGGAACTGTGCTCTGTCCCCGGGTGTGGAGCTACCTCTCCAAAGCAACAAGGGATTTTCCCAGCCCTAACCAACGTGTGGAGTTTTAAACTAACAAAACCAGAGCTCAGAGAGGAAATTCTAAGAACATGAAGTCAGAAGAGCAAAGGTGTGTGTTTATTTTCCATCGACTGCTTGGGCCTCTGCCTCCCTTCCCCCACCGCAAAGACTGGGGAAGGGGTCCGGATTCGGATGTCAGCCCAACAAAGCTAAAGGAAACCCATCTTCCTGTGTTTGCCAAGGAACAATGCTGGAGAAGCCATTCCAAGGCCTGCACTTTTCCTCTGTACAGAAGAATTTAGGTCCTGGAGGATTCCTGGGAGGGAGGCTCAGGAATTTCTGCATTGATGTTCTTGTTCCCTCACTCAGGGACATTGGGGATGCATTGGCTATGATCCCAGTTGGCCTTTGGGACTCAGCTCCATTCTGACCCACACTAGGTGGGGATCTAACCCACCCCTAGTCTGGGGCCTTGGGCCGACCCTGCAGCCAATCAGCTGAGTCTGGTCATTGGCCTCTTTAGTCTCTATCTCCCAGCACTGCTTTCTGTTCTCTCCCCCTCCAGCTCTTATCTGGCTCTTATCACTCCTTTTCTGGACTACTGCCCCAGTGCAGCCTTCCTGGCCCTGACCCTCCTATCCTCACTCACAGGCCATGTTCCCACCACACACCTCCAGGCGAGGCCCTTCTCTGCTTCCAGTCCTCTGTACTCACAGTACCAGGTGCCTTAGATGTTTCCAAGGAACTTTGTGATGACCAACCACAGTGGGCTCATCTCCCAGTGAATCAGGCTGAAAACCAGCCAGTATTTACTGAGTACCTACTAGGTACTAGGTGCCATCTAGACCCTTTGTGGGCTTTATCTCACAATACTCCAAAGCATCATGTTGAATCCTCACAGGCCCACTACTGTGCCTTCTGTAAAACGGGGGCTCCATAAACCAACCAATGTCATGGGTTCAACTGAGGTGGAACCCGGATCCTTGTTGTGACTAAGCTGGTGGTCTGGCAGCCACTGATGGGTAGGCAGGCTCAGGGGGCTGTTTGGATCACATGTTCTTCCTTCAGGGGTTTCCCTGGTGGCTCAGAGGTGAAGTATCCATCTGCAATGCAAGAGATGCAGATTTGATGCCTGGATCTGAAAGATTCCCTGGAGGAGGACATGGTAACCCACTCCAGTATTTTTGCTGGGAGAATCCCATGGACAAAGGAGTCAGGTGGGCTGTGGTCCATGGGGTCACAAAGAGTCAGACGTGATTGAAGCAACTAAGCATGCATGCTCTTCCTTAAACCCTCTGAACACAAGGCTCCCTCTTTCTAGAACACAGTTCACCCATCTGTTGGGCTAACTCCTATTGGCCTTTCAGGTCACTTGGCAGCTTCCTCCTGGAAGCCTTCCAAGATCTCCCAATCTGGGTTATTCTTTTATGTTTCCCAACACCCTTGGCTTCTTCCCTCTCTGGGTGTTTCAGCCACTATCTCTAGAATCTGAATGTCAGCTCCTAAAGGACAGGAGGTGCTTTGTTCATCTCTGTGCCCTCAGAATTTACCTCAGGGACTGTCACAGCTCAGTAAATATTTGGTGAATGAATTAAATGCTTCAGTTCAGTTCAGTGGCTCAGTCGTGTCCACTCTTTGCGACCCCATGAACCGCAGCACGCCAGGCCTCCCTGTCCATCACCAACTCCCAGAGTTCACCCAAACCCATGTCCATAGAGCTGATGCCACCCAACCATCTCATCCTCTGTTGTCCCCTTCTCCTCCTGCCCTCAATCTTTCCCAGCANTTACTCACTCCTGCATGAGGAGACAGGCAGCTTGTTTCCGCAGATACCTGGTCAACGGAATGGTGGACACTGCTAGGAAGGCGTGGGCTCACACCCCACTTTCTCAGCTTGTTGTAGGTATCTTTCTTAATGGGAAAGAAGCTGCACCCTCACGTTGCTTGCATATGGAAATTTGCATGTTTATCAGCCCATTACCGGTTAGGCGCTCACCCTGTGGTTAAAGGGACACCTGAGCAGCCAGTAATGACAGAAAGCATGCCTGGAACTTGCATTGCTCACCATCAGAGCGTTGTGAATGTTGCCAGGAAAGACGGGAAAGCAGAAATCTAACTCTCATTGACCAACACCTCAGCTGTAAGAAAGGGCAGGGCAGCAGGGGCACTGGATTGGAGCTTGGCCTCAATTGCTAGCTTACCTTGCCTTGAGAGCTGGCTTACCTTGCTCGGTTGTTTTCTCAGCCTCTCAAGGGAGGAAAACACTGTGGTCCCTTTTTCCCTGGCCAGGAGGTAGGCCCAGAGTGGTAGACAAGGTGGCCGGTGGCCCTGCAGCTCTGGTTTGAGATGGCAGCCCTAGTTCCATGTCTGCCTCTTCCCCCGACACAGAAAATGGACATTCCAGACTGTCACAACTCCCCAGCAGTTCCTTGAATGGCAGTGCTAGAGCTCTGTCTCGGTGGAGTGTGAGGAGCTTGAAGTATTCATGAAGGACGCAGGAGAAGACCCAGTGATGAGTCTATTCACTTCACAAACTGACTCAGGACCTACCCCAATAGACTTACCATCCACTGGGGGAGAGAGACGCCAGTCCGGCCAGTACAGTGCAATGTGACGAGCCGCAAGGCAGAGGAAGGCTGGGCAGAGCATGAGCAGGAGGGTCTTCTTTGTGGGAGTGGGAGGTGGAAGCGATGGATGGTGGGGAGGTGCGGGGGTTGGAGGGAGGCTCTGCCAGAAGAGGGAGCTCTAATTCTTGCCTCTACTCTAGACTCAGTATTGTGAAGCCATCATGCGTTGTGCTAGATTTTGCTAAAGAATCTCCATGGATTGTGCTGGTCACATGGTTAGATCGGCCAGACTTTAAAGTTTGAGTTCTGAGGTCACTTTCTCATGATGAGTGACTTTGTATTTCCCTCTGGACCTGTAATGGGATACGGTTTTAGGACTGAATTTGCCCCCAGAATTTTCTGCTTCCCCTGGAGTTACTTGAAGCTAGCATCCCCTTCACTGATGTGTGGACTGTCATCTCGCTCCCTTCCACCCTGTGAGTTTAATGTGTGCAGCAGGATTGGGCAGCTCCCATCCTGTACACTTAGGTGAGTGACTGACCTCCTCTGAGCCTCATTCCACCCTCGGGCTTAAAATCAGCAGAAGGCTACCAGGTCCTACCTATCCCATATTGAGAAAAATGAATTCAGATCATAAGACCTTTGGAAAACTACAGTTTTCAAAAATATTATTATGTGGAGTAAAGTTTTTAAAATATGAGTGTGCTTTAGAATCATCAGTTGGGAGTGGGGACGAGGGTATATTTTAAATGCTTTTTTTTCAGCCCACTCACAAATTCTGAGTCAGGAGGCCTCAGGTGGGACACTGGATCTGCATGTTTCCAAATCATCCTAAAGAATCCTGATGCCATTAGTCCTTGAACTGCACTTGGCTGCGCTGAGTCTTAGCTGTGGCACACGGGCTTGGTTTCTCCACAGCATGTAGGATCTTAGTTCCCTGACCAGAGATGGAACCCGTATCCTCTGCATTGCAAGGCAGATTCGTAACCACTGGACCACCAGGGAAGTTCCTGGACTGCACTCTGATAAGAACTGATACCGGTGAGTCCACTTAGAATGAACTCTCCCTATGTCAAGATTTGGACAAATCCCTTGATTTTTTTTTTTTTTTTTAATCTTATGCCCTTGAAAGGAAGTACACATGGACTGGGACTGAAGGGGAAGCCTCTCCACTGTGCACAGTATCCCAGAAAGTAGGCCTACTCCAGTGAGCCCAGAAGAGGGTCACCCACAGAAGGCTCCCCTTTCCCCTTCCTCCTCCTTCTGTTACAGGAATTGGGCACTTGGGAAGCAGACCAAGAACAAACAAAACCCACCTGATTTGAAATGCCTCAGCAGGAATCTGAATCAAACCCCAAAGTGTCATCGTTCCAATGACTGGCCTTAAGCAATGTCAGCAACAGTCTTCACAAAACCCAATGCTTAGGCCTTTGGTCCACAGCAAACTCTGAGAACTGTGAGGCCAGGAATGTGGCACTCTTGGCAAGTGGCACACCCCGGGGATCTCTAGGCTCTTTTGATCTGGTCCTCGGCTTCCAAACATGCTTTTGCTTGCACCCTTGATATGCCATATGGCTGTACTCCCATCCCTAATACTAGTGACATCAAGGCCCAGGTATGTTTGCTATTATAGCAGAGCTCCCTATAAATGATAATAGATATCATTTCAAATGGTTTGAACAGGTTTGGGTTTGGGAGAGTGACGTTTTGTCAGACCTGAATGGTTTGTCCTTGTTTTTAAGTCATATACATCTAAGAGCTCATACGAGGAGCTGAGTGACAGCTCAGTCGTTTCCCTTTCTCTGGGTCACTTGTACGGGTATCATTTGTGTTACCTTCAGACTCTGCTTTCTTTGTAGGGAATTATGAAAAGCTACTCGTCCATACTGTAAAGACTTTGGGTAAAGTACATAATACACTATAAGTTCAGCCTCACAGGGACACATAACCTCTGCCACACATGCTTTGCTGACACAGGGCTATTTGACATCCATCCAAGTGAGAGAGCCACCACCAATTTGGATATCAAATGTTAGTGAAACGACATTCTTTCTTTTAGATTAAAAGTATAAATAAATACATAAACTAGTATTTTCTCCCTGGACCTCCAACAGATCACCGTGCATACCCCAATTTGGAGACCAGGGGTCTAACTGTGGACTCTCCCACCCCAGGGGCCCACATCTCTGAAAGCCAACCTTCCTCTCTCTGGAAGAGAACCTGAAACTAGCCATACCCCTCGAAACCACTGGCAAGAAATTGCAGTAGACTAGGGGCATCACATTCTCCAGTTCAGATATCTGCTGTACCATCCGCAATGGTTAACCTCCACGTCGCTCTGCAACCTGAAGGCTGTGCTGAGGGATAGTCTCCTAGAGTCTGGGGGACGCCCTTGGGTTCACAAGTCCGAGCCCGGTGTGGTCTGTGTTCAGGACAAACTGGGTAATTCCGGAACTGCGGCCGGGCTCCTGACCGGAGCACGGGGAAACAGCGGCCCCTGGTGGTTGGGACACGAGTGCCTCAGCATACCTCCTGCTGTAATGCTTGCTGAACCCCGGCTGTGGTGTTCAAGTGTTGTGGTGTAGTTAATTGCACAGACGCGGGCAGGGAAGACCTGGCTCCCTCTCTGTGCTCCTCTGTGTGATCCCAGGCAAATTAACTTCTCTGAGTATTGGAGTTGTTGCTAGGAGTAAATGAGATGCTGAGTGAAAAGTAGGGAAAAATACTGAGCACATAGGAAGAGCTGTGCTGTAATATCATTGATTGATGTGAATGCCTCTAGACATTTAAAAACACTTGGAAAATATCTCTGGGGAAGCCTGGAGGGAGATGGGAAACCATGAGCAGGAACTCTTGTGTTTCTGTGCTAAGAGACACAAATGAGCAGTGACTGTCCTGGGCAGTGGTGGTGAGCATCAGCCTCTGTGTGCGTGTTTGTGCAAGCACAGCTGAGGTAGAAAGGGAGAGAGCTCTGGAAGATGGTCAGGGTTCCTTCCGAGGGGGAATAGTGCTGACAAAAGGGAAGCCAGTGTCACCTATTCCTCTAATCACACTGTAAGCTCAGCTCTGAGAGAGGATGGGGATTATTGAGTCACACAACAATTACTTATTGATCACTTAGTATGTGCTGGGCAAGGTTATCAAAATGAGCCAGGACACAGGACAAGACACAGGACACTTTCAGACAGAGATCAGGGCCAAACTACAGGGATGTTAGTGGGTCCGTCTAGACTGGTGGTCTGGGAACTAATGATTGCATTCCCTGCAGCCATCAGGACAGAATCCTGTAAAGTGCACAAAATCAGACCAGGCAGAGTAAAGACTTCTCTGCTCAGGTGCCCTGCCAGAAGTGTGTCACCGCCCAGCATTTTTAGAAAGGGCCTGCACAGTCCAGATGAAGCCGGGGGAAATTCTGAGATGCAGTCTTTCAATGACCCCTACCTCATCTCTGGGATTGCATTCAGCTAAAATTTGGTTCTGTTCAAAACTAGCAACTTCTGAGAGTCCCCCTCCCCACTTGCGGAAAGAAGGGTTTGCTGATGGAGAAAGAAGGAGGGGCTGGTGTCACAAAAGAGATCTGCCAAGTCCTAGTGAGCCCTTCCGGGCCCCTCTTGGTCCTCCTACAACTCCTTGAATAAAATTATATCAAAATGCACGGACCGCTTGTCACTGTGCTCCCCATCCTGCCTCCAAATTACAAACTTCTAACATGCCAACAGCCTTGAGAGGTGCCCTGAGCTCACATCGCTTAGGATTTCTATTACTTATTAAACACCTGTTCTGTGCTGAGCAGGGGTAAGAAAGGAAGGTGCTGTGGTCAGGGAAGTGTTTCTGCCCAGGTTAAACTTCCCCCTCATCATGACTTGGTCTCTTCTCTCTCTCTCTGCTCCACTTGTCCCATCCCATTTGCCCAGCTGGAGACATTAAGGGCCACCTTTGTTCCTCATCTGCCTCCACCAAGCATGACTCAGCACATACCCCTCTACCCTCAGCATTCCATTCTTAGGTAAATGCAACCTTGCTGGAGCTAATATGAAAAACTGACACTGCTGTAGCGTTACAAGCCCTCCTGTAAAGGTCCAGCGCAGCTGTTCAGCTTGGGCATGGGCTGGTGTGGGAGATGGATCAGGAACCACCCACCATGGAAAATACCGTGTCTGTAGAGACACTTNTGCAACCTTGCTGGAGCTAATATGAAAAACTGACACTGCTGTAGCGTTACAAGCCCTCCTGTAAAGGTCCAGCGCAGCTGTTCAGCTTGGGCATGGGCTGGTGTGGGAGATGGATCAGGAACCACCCACCATGGAAAATACCGTGTCTGTAGAGACACTTTGAGTTCAGACAGCTGACCCCTGAAGCTCCAGTTCCAGATTGCTGTAGATCTGTTTTCCCTTTCCTAGGCCCCAGGAAGAAAAACCAGGAATCTCTTTCCTGACTCTCATTCCTCCCCGAGAGCCCTGCCCTGATCCTGTCTTTCCTGGTTCTGTCCTCAAACCTCAAGAGGGAGAGAAACAAAGGAAGGAGCCATTCCATGGAAAAGGGCTCTTCCAAATTCAGAAGGCATTTGCAGTTCTTTTTGGAGGGTTTAGAAGGCTTTAGTTAAAGATGTATGTGGCTTAGAGAGCTCTATGAGTGCTCTGTGACAACCTAGAGGGGTGGGATGGGGTGGGAGGGAGACTCAAGAGGAAAGAGACATATGTATACCTATGGTTGATCCATGTTGATTTATGGCAGAAACCAACACAATATTGTAATTATCCTTAAACTAAAAATAAATTTGATGAATAAATGAGATGAATCTAGGGCTTCCCTGGTGCTCCAGTGGTTGAGAATCTGCCTGCCAATGCCGGGAACACAGGTTCAACCCCTGGTCTGGGAAGATGCCACAGGGCCACTAAGCCCATGCTCTACAACTGCTGAGCCTGTTCTCCAGAGTCCAAGCTTCACAGCAAGAGAAACCTCTGCAATGAGAAGCCTGCTCAGTGCAGCGAGAGAGAAGCCTCCACTCAGCACAACTAGAGAAAACCTGTGCATAGCAATAAGGATCCAGTGCAGCTAAAAATAAAATTAATTAATTGAAGATGCCTATAAAACTAAAGCCAAAGAAATATTTTTAAGGTAGTTATTAATTCCACGGGGAGCAACGAAAGAAACATAATAATAATGTACACTTTAACTCAGCCATGAACTACACTCACATATTTATCTCAAAAAGTGACTAATATATTAACCAAAAGTCAGGCACAACTGTTGCAGCAGGATGGAGAGAATGACAGTGTGGACAGGGAGATGGCAGTAGGGCTAACTCTTCATTTTCCATAATAGGAAATCAAGGTAAATGTCTGGATTGAGAAATACAAAGAGCTAAAAAATACAGAGGTACATACCAAAAAAAAAAAAAACAAACAAACAAAAAAACCCCACTGCTAAAATGTTTAGGAAAGGGTATCAGGAATAAGAAATTGCAGGACAGTGCTATCCATAAACTGGATAAAGCACATTTTGTTTATACATTTTTTAAAAATGCAAGCTAAATGTTGGCGAGATAATGGTGAAAAACATTTTCTTGAAGGCAGAGTAAAAAGAACAACAGTTGGAAAATGTGAGATAAAAATAAAATGCCACAAGGACGAATGTAGATATCTGTATACAGGGGAAAAGAGAGAGGACGTAGGAGAGGGGAGACAACTGGAAAAGTAACAGAAGACTTTTTTCTCGAGGCAAAGGACACAGGCCACCTGAAGCCAAGAACATAGATAGGGAGCCAGGAAAAAGAAAATCAGAGGGCCAATAAACACAGGAAATGATACTAAGCCATACATTCAGCTGAGGAAACTCGTGTGAAAGCAAAGATGTTGTCACCTATCCAGACTAGCAGTACTCAGAAAGCTTGATAATACCTACTGTTAAAAAGCTAACAAAGAATGAAACACTCTGATAACCTGTTATTGAGAATGAAATGTGCAAAGTTTTTACAGGGCAAATTGGCACCAAGAAAAAAAAAAGGATCAAAAAATAAAATGTCCATATTCATTATAACAGCAATATCACTACTAGGAACTTATCCCTTGCATATAGTCATTAAAGAATGTCAAGATACCTATAGTCATCTAGTGTTTATTATAGCATTGTCTGTATAGACATAAAACTTGAGATTATCTAAATGTTCATCAACAAGGTACTGGCTATGTTAGCGAGTCCAAGCTCCTACTCTTCACTTCACGACAGGTCAATAAACACAGAAGTTGTTAGGGCAAGGAATAGTGACTTTCCAGAAAGCCAGCAGACTGAAACGATGGTGGACTAGTGTCCCAAATGACCATCTTACTCAAGTTAGAATTTAGATTTCTTTTATATTAAAAGAGCTTCCCTGAGAGCTCAGCTGGTAAAGAATCCGCCTGCAATGTAGGAGACCTGGGTTCTATCCATGGGTTGGGAAGATCCCCTGGAGAAGGGAAGGCTACCCACTCCAGTATTCTGGCCTGGAGACTATATAATCCATCGAGGTCACAAAGAGACAGACAGGCTGAGCAACTTTCACTTTCACTTCACTTTATTTTAAAAGGGGGAGGAGGTATGGTTGGTTGTTGCAAACTCCTTGGTTCTGGAATCCTTTGTTTTTGTTGCGGTCTGCCTAAGTCAAGTCATGATGTTTCTGTAAACCTGCAACAAAACAAAAGTTATTTTCTGTTCTGCAACTTTTTCTGTCTCTACGAATGGAAACATGTTACACCTTTGAAAGTCAGAGCCTTGAGGATGGGCTATCCTGTATGTTTCAGGCTATAGGCAACATTCTTAACGTGTAGGGAAAGCCCTAGAACACAAAGACTAAAGTAAAAGAAACAGATCCAGTATGGAGTCAGATTTGTTCTTCCTTATCACAGTTAGATCCCTGAGGGAGTGACGTGGGGGAGAGCTGATTGTGTTAAGTGCATGTGTTGAGTACTTTTCAAAGGTGTATTCTATTCATCAGTAGAAATATTTTTTTCCTGGAAGGATGGACTCAATGAACCAAGGAAAAAGGAGAGAGGGACTGCAGGTGAGGCCTGAAAAGGGCTGTGCAAAAACGCTAAGTCATGTCAGTCATGTCCGACTCTTGCAACCCCATGTACTGTAGCCTTCCAGGTTCCTCTGTCCACAGGATTCTCCAGGCAAAAAGACAACTGGAGTGAGTTGTCATGCCCTCCCCAAGGGATCTTCCCAACCCAGGGACTGAACCCGCGTCTTTTGTCTCCTGCCTTGGCAGGTGGGTTCTTTACCAGTAATGCCACCTGGGAAGCCCAAAGAGGGCTGTATCTTTCATTTTTATACAGTACAGAACTGTTTCGTTTTTTGCATGACATTTTATTGTTTTATGCTTTTAAAAAATGTTAACTGAGGACTTCCCTGGTAGTCCAGTGGTTAAAAATCCACTTTCCAATACAGGGGATGTGGGTTTGATCCCTGATCAAGAAAGTAAGATCTCACATACCACAGGGCAGCTAAGCCCACATGTGGCAACTACTGAGCCTGTGTACCTCAACAAAGACCCAGTATGGCCAAATTTTTAAAAATAAGTAAATAAATGTTAACTGGAATTATCTTCATGTTGCTATTATTGTCATCTTTGTTTTCCTCATAATATATTTTGGTATTAAACCAAATAAATGTTTTGTTTTGGATTTGTGTGTTGTTTTTTTAAGGGTCCCACTAAGGGCCAATGAAGATGAATAAAGAAATAACATGTTTAATTGCACTTGGGTAAAATTTCAGAACTTAAAGCGTAAAGAGAAAAAAAATCACATACTCTTCCAGAAAGAAAAAAAAAGGTTACATATGAAGAAATGAGGTTAAGTCTGACATCAGATTTTGCATCAGGTTTTGAAGGAAAATTAATTTGAATCTGGAACTCTACAGCCAACCAAAAATACCACCAAAAGGAAAGATAAAAATAAAGACATTTTCTGAAATCCAAGGAGTCAGAAAAGGTAATATTAAAGAACAGCCAGTGAAAAATATCACTCAAGAAAATGTCCCACTAAAACAAATAATTCAAAAAAACAGTAAGCGAGATTTTAAAAATAGAAGCGGCATGTTAGAAGAAACATAAACAAAGAAAAAAGTAAACAGACACTCGTTTTGGAATTGGATTTCTGGAACACTCTTCTTTGACCTACAGATGTTTAGAAACTGAAGGTTATTTTCTTCTTTAGAGCTCCAGTCATGCAACTTGACTCTCTGGCAAATAATATTTACACAATTGTAGCATCAGAATTACTTGTTGTAATAATGGTAGTTATGTGGGGTTTAATATCTTAAATTCACTCTGTAGACAAAACATATAATGAAATGAACAGAACAGAAAACTTGACAAAGTAAAGGGGAAGTGTTACTTTGCTGAAAGCCAGGGAGCTAAATTCCCTAAATTCCTTTAGCTGCAATTAGTATATCAAAGCCGGGCCTGGTCGCTTAGGGTTTAGGGTTCTGTTCAAGAGCCCAGGCCAGAGGTAAAGGAAGTGGCTCCAGGGCTGCACTGGAGGTGTGTTAACTTCCTCAGAGCAGATTGTCTTCATCTCCTCCCAGCTGTCACTGACATCCCGTTGTTGGCTTGAATCAGCCATAGTGTGATATTTACACCAAAGATATGGATGGCTAACTCTACGCATTTTTACCTCTTAGAGAGGCCTGTTGTGAAACGTTTACCAGCATATCCCTGAGCCTGAAGGAGTATAAGAATAAAAAGGAAGATGAAGGTGGTGAAAGCAGGTGGTGAAGGCCACAAGGGTAGATGAGTTGGGGGTATTAGTGGTGTTCTTAGTGAAAATTTTTAAGAGAGGAGTTAGCGAACTTTTCCCTAAAGGTTCCAGTGAGTAGCTGTGCTGAGTCGCTAAGGCATGTCTGACTCTTTGTGACCCCATGGACTGTAGCCCACCAGGCTCCTCTGTGCATGGAGATTCTCCAGCCAAGAATACTGGAGTGGGTGGCCATGTCCTCCTCCAGGGGATCTTCCCAACCCAGGGACTGAACCCTGGTCTCCCGCATTGCAAGTGGACTCTTTCTGAGCCACCAGGGAAGCCCATGAATACTGGAATGGGTAGCCTATCCCTTCTCCAGGGGATCTTTCCAACCCAGGAATTGAACTGGGGTCTCCTGCATTGCAGGCAGACACTTTACCAGCTGAGCTACCAGGGAAGCTCTTCAGTGAACAGAACCATCTCAAAACTATTCAGCTTGGCGTTACAGCTCAAAAGCAGCCATAGACTACGTTAATGAGCATGGCTGTGTTGCCATAACACTTTTATTTACAAGTTAACTGGACAGCCCCTGAGCCACACATTAATAGTTTGTCAAACCCTGGACTAAGATAAATCCCCCAGAAGGGCAATTCAGATTGGCCCAGAAAGTGACACAGCACCCACAACTGTAGGGAGCTAGGTATTTGACCTAGAAGTTCTTCCTCTGGCTCCCCTCGGCCTCCAAGTGGCTTGAAGGATTCAGAAATTCCTGTATCCCAACAGGTGCCGGAACACAAGGGTGCTGTATCAGATAGGATTAGGTTTGATTTAAAGCAGCTTAAACTGTGGAAAATTCTTAGAGAGATGGGAATACCAGACCACTTGACCTGCCTCCTAAGAAACCTGTATGCAGGTCAAGAAGCAACAGTTAGAACCAGACATGAAACAACAGACTGATTCCAAATTGGGAAAGGAGTATGTCAAGGCTGTTTATGGTCACCGTGCTTATTTAACTTATATGCAGAGTACGTCATGTGAAATCCTGGGCTGGATGAAGCACAAGCTGGAATCAAGATTGCAGGTAGAAATATCAATAACCTCAATATGCAGATAACATCACCCTAGTGGCAGAAAGCAAAGAGGAACTAAAGAGCGTCTTGATGAAGGTTAAAGAGCAAAGTGAAAAAGCTGGCTTAAAATTCAACATTCAAAAAACTAAGATCATGGCATCTGGTCCCATCACTTCATGGCAAATAGATGGGGAAACAATGGAAACAGTGACAGGTTTTATTTTCTTGGGCTCCAAAATCACTGCAGATGGTGACTGCAGCCATGAAATTAAAAGACACTTGCTCCTTGGAAGAAAAATCTTGACTTTTAAACCTTGACTTTGTATTAAAAAGCAGAGACATTACTTTGCCAACAGAGGTCCGTATAATCAAAGCTATGGCTTTTCCAGTAATCATGTATGGATGTGAGAGTTGGACCATAAGGAAGGCTGAGTGCCAAATAATTGATGCTTTCATTCTGTGGTGTTAGAGAGTCCCTTGGATAGCAAGGAGATAAAACCAGTCAATCCTAAAGGAAATCCACCCCGAATATTCATTGGAAGGATTGATGCTGAAGCTGAAGTTCCAATACTGTGGCACCCAATGTAAAGAGTTAACTCATTGGAAAAGACCCTGATGCTGAGAAAGACTGAGGGCAAGAGAAGAGGGCAACAGAGGATGAGATTGTTGGATGGCATCATCAACTCAATGGACATGAGTCTGAGCAAACTCAGGGAGATAGTGAAGGTCAAGGAAGCCAGATGCTGGGAAAGATTGAAGGCAGGAGAAGGGGATCACAAAGGATGAGATGGTTGAATGGGATCAACGGCTCAATGGACATGAGTTTGAGCAAGCTCCGGGAGTCGGTGATAGACAGAGAAGACTGACGTGCTACAGTACGTGGGGTTGCAAAGAGTCAGACAGGGCTGAGTGACCGAACTGAACTGAACTGAAGGAAGCCTGGTGTTGGGCAGTCCATGAGGTCACAAAGAGTCAGACATGACTGAGCAACGGAACAATAACATAGTAGATTAAAAACACAACTTTACAGTATCTTAGAACGCTTGCAGATTTATTCTTATATGAAAGCATTGAGTTTGGCTATTCAGGCTGGTAAATTGTGAAATACCAGATCCACCTGATCTTTCCTCACCACCAGTCCTGGGCACAGCTCTCATGGCCACGATGGCTGCTGAAGCCCTGCCATTATATCCCACATCCATCAGTCAGGAGGAGGAGAGCAAAGGGGGCAGCCCTCCCCACCCTCAGGGAACCCTGCACTCAGAAGGGCCCATACTCAGTTTAACAAGATGGTGGACTGTTACTGTTTTAAAACCTAACTCATGTTCTCTTTGAGCTTAGGTTTTGTAAATGCAATCCAGTGGGACCAGGGAAAATGTCCACGAGCAGAGGAGACCAGTGTAACGTGCCATCACCCACTGCAGCCCTCCTTCTCACACAACATAGATAATGCCTGCCACGTAGCTTCCACGACGCACTTACCCTGGATTCTGACATGCACTGGGGAGGACCTCCATGCAAGCATTAATTTAATGCTCTGTATTCCTATTTTGAATTTGTAATTAATTCTGCCTTTGAACTTGTGCTTTGTGAGTGAAGTCCAGTAGGACAAAGGCTGATGTTTAGTGTGTGTGTCTTCCATTTGCACATGCGCCAGGTCTCATAACATGTGGGCTTTTAGCAAGACTCAAAGCGAGTACACGTAAGGGTGTTACAATCTGTGACTGAGTGAGTGGGAGTCCACAGCCCTGAGAGGCCATGCTTTTCACTGGAATTAGAACTTGCTTCAGATGCAGAAAGAAGGCAGTGGTGTTTTAGGAAACAAGAAACCAAGGAACCCACCCATATTCTTTCTGATTTGTGTTACTTCCCTGTATCAATTAGTCACTCACTTTGAAAATGATGACAGATAAATAATAGGGTAACCCAGAGTTCATCTGATGTTCAGTCCTTTAATTATCAGTGAGGTGAAGGTAGAGAATATTGGTACCATATGAGCATACCAAGATGTAAAATTAAAATGTTTGTTTTATGCAACATTTTCACTGTTATGAGTAAAATTCAAGTGCATGCATGATCTATGAAATATAAGCTGCATATTTTCTTTGATTCTTGTATATGAGTTAAATGCTCAGATTTTTTATTTAAAACTGGCATTGTACAATTTGAAGATGAATGGCAAAATTCATAGTAATGGTATAAAATTTTAATTTTTTTACATAAATATGACAGTAAATATTGAATAAAAAAACATCATGATAAATCAAGAGAGAGGTTGCAAAAGAAAGGAAAAACGATATTTTAGTTAGTACCTGTGGTGGTACTTTGAAATTTTTTTTCTTTTACCTATTTATTTTTGGTTGTGCTGAGTCTTTGTTCCTCTGTGCTGGCTTTCTCTTCATTGTGGAACACAGGCTGTAAGTGCTGGGGCTTAGTAATTGTGGTGCATGGGTTTAATTGCTCTGAGGCATGTGGAACCTTCCCGAACCTGGGACGGAACCCCAGTCCCCTGTATTGGCAAATGGACTCTTATCCACTGCACCACCAGGGAAGTCCTGTAGTAGTATTTTTATTGTAGATTTTTGAACAAGGGGGCCCTGGGTCCTGCAAATTCCAGAGCTGCCATGGAGCACATTAGCCCTGGTTGTCACATGGCTTGGTCTCAACTCCACGTCAACTGCCAGGAGCCGATGGCCCTCTCCTCAAAGAGAGTAGCAGAGGTCCCGGGGACCTGGCGTGTTGAGGGCCTCCCTAAACTTCAGTGGTTATAATAAGGACCCTTATTTACCCAAATTCCCAGACAGCATCTTGAGGAGAGGAAGGGCAGGACAGTGAGTGTTCCAAAAGACTGGAAACCAGCCACACGAGGGAGTTCAGCTCCAGCCTGAACACCCAGACTGAGAGGAGACCATTCCACGTGGAGAGCTGATACAGTGTGAGAGGAAGCCCAGGCTTCCCCCTGCACGGTAGGGTGGCACTGCCAAGGAAGACCCTCACCTTCTTCGCAGATCTGAAGGGCATGTGCACTTATGCAAGCTGCTACCCCGGGTCCAAGACATTTTCTGTCTGAAATACACTCCTTCCTGCTCCTCTCCCCTCACTCCATCCCTCGTCCTGTAACCCTGGTCACCTGGCTAATTTCTCACCTTTCTATACTCAGCTTAGTATCTCCCCCCAGGAAGCCTTCCCTGACACCCCANGCAAGGCAGCGTGTGGAGAGGCCTGGACAGTGGAGTCTTCCTTGTGTCCAAGAAGGAAACTGAGGGTACCTGTGAGCCATCTTTTCAACGTTGTGTTTGCTTGACTTTTCATTCATTGCACATTCTATCCTTTATAGTTAGACATTTAGATTGCTTGCAATTTTTCAATAATATAGATACAATCAGAGCTTCCCAGTTTCGCTATGTTTATAGTTGGGACCACACTGGCACTGAGACTGCCCATTTGCAGATGGAGGTCACCACCCACTCAGGCAGAGCCTCAGCTCTCATTCCCACTCATCTAGATTAGCCCCATGTCCCAAAGTCCGAAGGTGAGTGAAGAACGCTCAAATTCGTCTACTCATTCAGAAATATACATTGAGTGCATGTTGGAGGTGAGGCACTGTGCCCGACACTCCTGGGTATACAGCAGAAAATCAGATGAAGTCCCCGCCCTCATACACTCCATGCATGAGTCCTCTGCCCACATCACCTCTGCTGCTGGGAACCTCGTGGAGCACTGCTGANATTCGTCTACTCATTCAGAAATATACATTGAGTGCATGTTGGAGGTGAGGCACTGTGCCCGACACTCCTGGGTATACAGCAGAAAATCAGATGAAGTCCCCGCCCTCATACACTCCATGCATGAGTCCTCTGCCCACATCACCTCTGCTGCTGGGAACCTCGTGGAGCACTGCTGAGAGCTCTGTGCCTTGACAAAGTGGTGTGGGCAGGAGAATGTTTCTCTCTTTGTTGTCCATGGCCCTTGACCATGTAGGCCCTGAAGCTGCATTGTTTGGATGTTGTGGGCTCACATGGCTCTTTGTTAATTCTTCTCTTTCTGTTTCTTCCACAAAGAGTCAAAACCAGTGAGGCAGCCAGTCCCAGGGTGGCAGAGACTCACACCCTTTTCTCCCTCATGGTCCTTATGTTTATCCTCCCTAGGAACCTCTTACTCATTCTTCAGCCGAAATGCCAAAGCTGCCATATACATCAACTGATGCAAGCACACACTTGTGGAGAGGAGTGTCCCCTAACGCCACCCACCAGGACCATTGTGGATTCTGGGACAGGTCATCCAGAACCTTCTGAGATGCCAGTAACACCCAGTGGACATCACCAATAACAGCTTTTTACTTTGTTAGATTACTTCCCTAAGATAAATTCCCAGATGTGGGATAGCGAGGTCAAAGTATTAAAATATTTTTTGTGGCTCTTGATTCAAGTTGACAAATTTTTTTCTGAGATTTATGTGGTAATAAACACTATCTATGATGATATCAGTTCTTTGCACTATCACCAAGATTAGGAATTATTATTGTTATAAAATATTGTTAGTGTGGTGGGAAAGAGCCATACTTTTCCCTTGTTTTAATTTGTATTTCTGTGACTACCCCAGGTTCTAATTTTTGCCACATTTGTTTATAGCAGTGTTTATACTTGTGTGATTTGTCACTGAAGATGGTGGTTTATTTATTTATTCAAGCCTTAATTTCGTAAATCATTTTTTTTATGAGTTCTTTATATAACAAAGATGTTAGTCTTCTGGCTGTGGTAATTATATCTTAGAGCCTCTACCCCGTCATCCTTCTTCTGGTCTTTTTGCTTTCTTATCCTGGTTATTTTATTTTCATTGTTTTTGTTGAAGTGCAGAAATTTTAAATTTTGATTTTTTTCAATTTTGTCAGTCTTTTCCATTGTGGTTTCTCCTTTTTTCTTTTCACTTCAAAGCTTACAAATATATTTCCTATCCAGAAATTTGATCAATACGTGATTCTATTTTCTTCTAATTTGTTTTCTATGGTTTGGTTTTAATTAAATAATTTTTTCCGGGGCGTGTCCTTAAAGAAAACAATTGTTTGGGCATGGATTGCTTCTTAATTGTTTTCTTTAATGTTTATTCAATTTATTTAAACTTAAAAAAAAGTTCCCTCATTTCTCCTACCTTCCACACGCCCACCATATCTTGCAAGCACCAGTCTGTTCTTTGACCTTGTTTTTGTTCGGTTTTGTTTTAGATTCTGCATACAGTATAAAAGAGAGCATATGGTATTTGTTTTCTTTTCTGACTTATTTTACTTAGCATAATGCCCTCAGGACCATCTCTGTTGCTACAAATGGCACAATTTCATTCTTTTTATGGCTGAATAATATGCCATTGTGTATATTCCACAGCTTCTTTATCCATTCAGTTCGGATGTTTCCATATCTTGGCTGTTGTAATAAAGCTGCAGTGAACTTAGGGTATGTATGCATTTTTGAATTATTGTTTTTATTTTCTTCTCCATTTATTTTTAAACTAGACTTAGAGGGGATAATAACCCTCTCTGCAAGGTAAGGAAACTTATTTGGGTGTTTAATTCTAAACCCAAGTCACTGAGTCTTAGATTCTCATTGGTTTGAAGGATTAGTGATAACTCAGTCCCTTGTTTCAAGCAAACTGAACTATAAAAATATTAATTCTTTCAATCCATAAACATGGAATATCTTTTCATTTATGTGTGTCTTCTTCAACTTCTTTCATTACTGTCTTCTAGTTTTCAATATACGAATCTTTCAGCTCCTTGGTTAGATTTTATTGACAGGTATTTTATTCTTTTCAATGTAGTTGTAATGGATTTGTTTTCTTAATTTCTCTTTCTGATAGTTTGTTGTTAGTGTTTGAAACACAACAAATTCTGTGTATTGATTTTGTATCCTGCAACATTACTGAATTAGTTTGTTATTTTTAACAGTTTTTTGATAGAGTAGTATTTTCTATACATAGTATCATGTAATCTGCAAATGACATCCCTGGTGACTCAGACAGTAAAGCGTCTGTTCACAATGCAGGAAACCCGGGTTCAGTTCCTGGGTCACGAAGATCCTCTGGAGAAGGAAATGGCAACCCACTCCAGTACTCTTGCCTGGAAAATTCCATGGATGGAGGAGCCTGGTGGGNAATGACATCCCTGGTGACTCAGACAGTAAAGCGTCTGTTCACAATGCAGGAAACCCGGGTTCAGTCCCTGGGTCAGGAAGATCCTCTGGAGAAGGAAATGGCAACCCACTCCAGTACTCTTGCCTGGAAAATTCCATGGATGGAGGAGCCTGGTGGGCTTCATGGGGTCGCAAAGACTCGGACGTGACTGAGCGACTTCACTTTTACTTTCAATCTGCAAATAGGGACAGCTTTCCTTTTTCTTTTCCAAGTTGGATGCCTCATCTCTTTTCCTTGCCTAATTGCTCTTCCTATGACTCCCAACACTGTCTTGAATAAAAGTGATGAGAGTGAATACCCATTTTCTGTTCTTGCTCTTGGAGGTAAATATTTCAGTGTTTACTATTGAGTATGATATCAGCTGTGAGCTTGTCACTTAGAGCCTTTATTATGTCTTCTGGAGAGAAGCTTTAAACATGTCTGGTTTATGCAGCTGATGCCCAGGGGACATTCCTTCATCACCTAACTATGGTGGCTGGAGGAGCTTGTGTTCCTGGGTCCTATGGGAACATGGAAATTGATGGGACAGTCCTTAACAAACTATCATGTCCAGGACACAGGATAGACAGTGGACTGAGACACAGCCACCATTCTTTCTGTGAATGGAGACCATTTTGCTTGTCCTAGAGCTTCAAACTGAGGAGAAGCCTTTGGGTTTGGCTCACATTTAGTGGCCTACTGACCTGCTCTCAAGGAGCATAGGCTGGGGACCCCATCTTGTGCTCTCTCTCTGCTTTGCCTGGCTTTCTGGTGTCTCCCAGAAAAGAGCTTAAACACTCATCTGGAGCCCACACAGTGGACACCTCTGGACCATGGCTCTGGTGGCCAGCGGGACTTACCCTTGAAGCCCCCCAGGACCGCATATGTTTGCATATTTTAAAAGCTGCTGCCTGAGGGTCCAGCTTCCAGTCAGCCTGAACCTAGGTGCTGAGATCCTCCACATGAGGACAGTGACAGGTTTGGGCACATCCTCAACTACTGGGAACTATTAAAAATGTAATAGGCTGCCTGGACAAGTACAGAGGTTTGAGAGACAGCCAGGAGCTGAGACAGGAGTGAATAACAAGTTCATCTCCTATGCAAGCCTACTTCTTAAATATGGGAAGAAGTGGTTGTTTCCTGTACAGAAACCAACAGAGAGTCAAGCAAAATGAAGAAACAGAGGAATATGTTCCAAATGAAAGAATAAGATAATGATCATAAAGATATTCACTGAACTGGGGAAAAGAAAAGATGAAAACTTCAACAAAGAGATGGAAAATGTAAGAAAGTACCAAACAGAAGTCACATAGATGAAGAATACATTAAAGTGGTTTAAGCACAGACCAGATGGAGCAGAAGAAAAGATCAGTCAACTCAGGGACAAGGCAGTGGAACTTAGTCAGAATAGCGAAAAAGAAAAAAGAATGAAAAAGTATGAAGATAGCTTCAGGAGTTTATGGGACAATATCAAACAGACTAACATTTACTTTATAGGGTTTCCAGAAAGAGAAGAGAGAAAGGGGCAGGCATCTTATTTGAAGAAATAGTGGCTGAAAATTTCTCTAATTTGGAGAAGAAAATAGACATCCAGATCCAGGAAGCCCTGAGAGTTCCCAAAAAAGATGCTACCAAAGAAACCCATACCAAGACACCTTATGATTAAAAATGTCAAAGTCAAAGACAAGGAAGGAATTTAAAAGAAGCAAGAGAAAGACAGCTAGCTCTATACAAGGGAACTCCCATAGGACAATCAGCAGGTTTTTTTAGGACAAACTCTGCAGTCCAGAAAATGCAGAAGAAAACTTCCAACCAAGAGTATTCTCCCCAGCAAAGTTTTTATTCAGAACTGGAGAGGTAGAGTTTTCCAGACAAGCAAAACTTAAAGAGTTCATCACCACTAAACTAGACTTATAAGAAAAGTCCCAAATAAACACTTAACTTCACACCGTAAGGAAATAGAAAAATAACAAATGAAGCCCAAAGTTAGTGAAAGGAAGAAAAAAAAAGATTAGAGCAGAAACAATTTAAATGAGATTAAAAAGACAACAGAAAAAAATTAATGAAACCAATAGCTCATTCTTTGGAAAGATAAACAAAATTGACAAATCTTCAGGTAGATTCACTGAGAAAAATGAGAGGATTCAAATAAAATCAGAAATGAAAGATATGCTGTTAAACTGATACTACAGAAATACAAAAGATCATAAGACAATACAATGAATAATCACAGGCTGAAAAATTGAATAACCTAGAAAAAATGGATAAATTCCTAAGCACATACAACCGATCAAGACCAAATCATAATGAAATGGAAAATTTGAACAGACCAGTTACTAGCAAGGAGTTGAATCAGTAATCAAAAACCTCTCAACAAACATAAATCCAGACCATATGACTTCACTAGTGAATTCTACCAAACATCCAAAGAAGAATAATTAATAATGCAAATCCTTCTCAAACTCTCCCCTCAACTAGAAGAGGGTGGAACTCTTCCAAACACATTTTATGAGGCCGGCGATACCAATTACCAAAACCAGACAAGTATGCCACAAAAAAAGAAAATTACAGGCTAATACCCCTGATGAACATAGATGCAAAAGTCATCAACAAACTATTAGCAAATCAATGTCAACAATATACGTTATGATTAAGTGGGATTTATTCCAGGGATGCAAGGATATTTCAATATCCACAAATCAATCATGTGACACACATTACCAGAATGAAGGGTAAAAGCCATACAATCAACACAGTAGAGGCAGAAAAATCATTTGACAATGTTCAACATCCATTTTTGATAAAATCTCTCAACAAAGTAATTATTGAGAAAATACTTAAATCTTTCGTACAAATGAAACTTACTTTTAGTCATTTCTTTTTTCAACAGTAGGAGTTGTAAGACTTTCTACTATTCCTTAAGGCAAATAAATAAGAAGTCTGAACAAAAGTATCTCAGGGATGTCAGGACTGGGGATGGGCCTGGGAATGCAATCTAATCCAGCACTCTTGCCTGGAAAATTCCATGGGCAGAGGAGCCCGATAGGCTACAGTCCATGGGGTCGAAAAGAGTCGGACACGACTGAGCAACTTCACTTTAGCTTTTGCAGCCATTCCTTTGCATTGTTGCTGCTGAATCACTTCAATCATGTCCAACTCTGTGTGACCCTGTAGATGGCAGCCCACCAGGCTCCCCTGTCCCTGAGATTCCCCAGGCAAAACACTGGAGTGGGTTGCCATTTCCTTCTCCAATGCATGAAAGTGAAAATTGAAAGTGAAATTGTTCAGTCGTGTCCAATTCTTGGCGACCCCATGGACTGCAGCCCACCAGGCTCCTCCATCCATGGGATTTTCCAGGCAAGAGTACTGGAGTGGGGTGCCATTGCCTTCTCTGATTCCTTTGCATTACTGATGAATAAACAAGGATTGGGAATGGCCCATCTGGTCAACTCCTTTCCTATCAGAGTCCCTTCAAAAGAATAGAATAAACACCAATTATTAAAATCCTTTTTTTTGTTGTTGTTGTTTTTGCATGTANGTTACTGATGAATAAACAAGGATTGGGAATGGCCCATCTGGTCAACTCCTTTTCTATCAGAGTCCCTTCAAAAGAATAGAACAAACACCAATTATTAAAATCCTTTTTTTGTTGTTGTTGTTTTTGCATGTAACAACTACCAGACTGAGGGTCAGTGGAGGGAATGAAGTTAGGGTAGATGCTTTTATTTCAGGATTTGTGAGATTTTATTCTCAAGTTGTCTATACCAGTAATGGTTTGGGGGGTTTCTGTCACAGACCAATATTGTAATTTAAATCATCATTTACCAGGTCTCTATATTGAGAAGTCTGTGTAGCTGGAATCCCCAGCAAAATCTTTTAAAGTGGAGGTGGAGTAGTGATGAGCCCAAGTTGAGAGGAGGAGGCAAAGATTTAGTTACAAAGAACAAAAACTCACTTTGATTTTTTTTTCAATTGAAGGTGGAGAAGTGACTTAACAGAGAATTCTCTATTCTCTGCTAATAGAAAATGCTAATATATCCAAGCCCCAATCACCAATAAAATTTTATTGTAAAAGTCATTTGGATATATAAGGTAAATAAAATCCAGGTTGTATAAAGGAACTCACTCTCTTTGCACCTAAATTTCATAGTTGAAAAACAGGATCAGTTTGGGATCCTATCACCCCTCCATTTCGTCCTTTGAAAATGCTGTTGCTGAAACAACCCAAATATCCCTCAATAGGGGACTGGATATATCCCCACAAAGGAATACTATGCATATGTAAAGCATAATCAGAAACACTGATACATTCTGCTACAAAATGATCTCTAAGATATATTGTTAAGTGAAAAAAGCAACATGTAAAACAGTGTGTAAAGGAATAGTGTGACACCGTTACTTTAAGAAAGAGGCAAGAGAAGTACCAGTTCAGTTGTGTCTGACTCTTTGTGACCCCATGGAGGCAGGCCAGGCTTCTCTGTCCATCACCAACTCCCAGAGATTGCTCAGACTTGTGTCCATTGAGTCGGTGATGCCATCCAACCATCTCATCCTCTGTCATCCCCTTCTCCTCCCAAGAAATATGGCCTTGTGTATTTATACATATTTGATTATATGATTTTTTTTAAAAATAGAAGAGCAAACCAAAAAAAAAAAAAAAAAAAAACCTAAAAGAACCTGTGTTCTTTGGAGAAACTCCTAGGGCAGGAATGTATAAGATGAGCCCGGAATGTCTTGTGATTCCAGAAAACGAGGAAGCTATCAGAGAACCCTGGATTTGTGCTAATCGGAAGGACTTCACTACTAACCAAAGACAGAGCAATCTGGATGTAAAAATAAACAAAAAGGAAAAACAAAAAATGTCTAAGGAAATAATGACATGTATACTTGATTGAAACACAATAAGCACTTATGAGTTCATTATGATATTAAAAATAATTTATTGGTCAGATAAGTGCTAGAGAACCAACTCCTTATTTTCAAAAGTGGTAAAGAAAACGAAAGAATAGAGAATTTATTTTGCTTTTTTCATACAAAACATCTTCTAGTGTGACAAAGTAGTAGATGAAGGAGAATTTTCCAGCATAGATTTCTAGCTAATACCTGCAAAGCAATGTGGTAACCAGCCTCCACAATGGCCCCCGATGATCTGGTCTCAATCATTGTGTGGTCCCCTCCCACACTGCAGCAGGGTTGGTCTGTTTGACCAATAGCACGTAGTAGAAATGATGGCATGTCACTTCTGAGATTAGATCAGAAACAACTTTGGCTTCCATCTTGTTTTCTCAGCCTCCTTTCTCTCTCTCTCTCTCTTTCATTACTCACTGTGAGGCAGCTGCCATATTGTGAGACATTCAAATAGTCTATGAAGAAAGATGCTCGCTAGGTGACTGCTAACTGCTGCTAAGTCACTTCAGTCATGTCCGACTCTTGGCGACCCCATGGACTGCAGCCTACCAGGCTCCTCTGTCCATGGGATTTTCCAGGCAAGAGTACTGGAGTAGGGTGCCATTGCCTTCTCCGAAGCTTGCTAGGTGAGGAACTGAGTTATTCAGTCAAGAGCCAGTAGGAACTAAGCCCTACTGACAACCATGTTATTGAGCTTGAAGGAGACCTTCCAGGCCCAAATTAGTGCAGCCCCAACCAGCAGAGTGATTGCAATGACACGTTATTGTTCAGTTGCTAAGTTGTGTTCAACTCTTTGTGACCCTATGAACTGCAGTGCAGCAGGTTCCCCCGTCCTTCACTGTCTCCCAGAATTCACTCAGATTCCTGTCCATTGAATCGGTGATTCTATCTAACCATTTCATTCTCTGCCATCCCCTTTTTCGTTTGCCTTCAATCTTTCCCAGCACTGGGATCTTATCCAGTGACATGCGAGACCCTGAACCAGAACCACGCAGCTAAGCCGCGTTCAGATTGCTGCCCCATGGAAGCTATAAAATAATACATGTGTGTTGTTTCAAGCTACTAAATTTGGGGGTAATTTGTTATGCAGCAGTAGATAAGGAATCATAGATCTGTACTGACTAATGATCAATGCTGCTAAGTCGCTTGAGTCGAGTCTGACTCTGTGCAACCGCATAGACGGCAGCCCGCCAGGCTCCCCCGTCCCTGGGATTCTCTAGGAAAGAACACTGGAGTGGGTTGCCATTTCCTTCTCCAATGCATGAAAGTGAAAAGTCAAAGTGAAGTCGCTTAGTCACATCCGACTCTTAGCGACCCCATGGACTGCAGCCTACCAGGCTCCTCCATCCATGGGATTTTCCAGGCAAGAGTACTGGAGTGGGGAGCGATTGCAATAACTACTAAAATCACAGCTGCAAGGCTAAGGAGAAGCTTCATAATAGATGGATCAGTAGGCAGACAGTATCTGAAGTTAGTAATCGATTTTTTAAAATAACTGGATCTTTTAAAGTAAATCCCGAACATCATATCATTTCACTCACTGATCAATCTTAATGTCACACAAAAAAAGATGTGGTGCAATTAGAAGTACCCAACACTACCTATGAAATATTATTGCTAAAAAAAGTTAAACCTGAATTTAATTAAATCCCAACTACAAGGTTACATGAAATACAGAGGAAGTGTAGAAAACTCTACACATAAGTGACTTGACTTCTTAAAACACATGCCTGAAAGAGTGAAAAAAGAGAATCGAGATAGCCCAGCAATGTGTAGCCTCTTATTAGTCACGATTCTCCAGAGACACGGAACCAATAACATGCATATGGGAGGANCTACAAGGTTACATGAAAGACAGAGGAAGTGTAGAAAACTCTACACATAAGTGACTTGACTTCTTAAAACACATGCCTGAAAGAGTGAAAAAAGAGAATCGAGATAGCCCAGCAATGTGTAGCCTCTTATTAGTCACGATTCTCCAGAGACACGGAACCAATAACATGCATATGGGAGGAAATTTATTCTAGGTGTCGTTTCACCTGGTTGTGGAGGCTGCCAAGACCTGTGTCTGCAAGCTGGTGACTCAGGGAAGCTGGCGACTCAGGGAAGCTGGTGACATGATTCAGTTTGAGTCTGAAGGCCTGAGAACTGGGTGGGGGCAGGGGGTGTGGGGCAGCAGTGTAAATCCTGATCTGAATCTGAAGGCCCTAAAGCCAGAGCAACATGTCTAAAGGTGTCTCAGTCCAAACAGTGAGAATTTGCCCTTCTTCGGCATTTCTGTTCTGTTCAGGCCCACACTGGACTGGATGACGTCCACCTCAAATTGGCAAGAGTGATCTTCTCTACTCAATCTGCTGAATTAACTGCTAATCTCTCCCAGAGACATCTCACAGACACACCCAGAAATAATGCTTTACCAGCTCACCTGGTGGCTCAGACGATAAAGCGTCTGTCTACAATGCGGGAGACCTGGGTTTGATCCCTGGGTTGGGAAGATCCCCTGGAGAAGGAAATGGCAATCCATTCCAGTATTATTGCCTGGAAAATCCCATGGACAGAGGAGCCTGGTAGGCTACAGTCCATGGGGTTGCAAAGAGTCTGACACGACTGAGCGACTTCACTCTCCTTTTCTCTCCTCGGTACTACTTAACTCAGTTAAGTTAACACAAAATTAACCTTCCTATGAACGCTATTTGGAAATCAACTCAAACAAACCATCGGTAAAATACATTGGAAGACAACAGGAAAGTGGAACATGAACTAGATATACAATCACGTTAAGGAATTATTACTGATTTTTTCAGGTGTGATAATGGAACTGTTGTTTTTGTTGTTGTTGTCCTTATCTATAGAGATGTATACTGAAGCATTTATGATAAAATTAAATTGTGTGATGCTGGAATTGGCTTTGTGCATCACGAATTTTTTTTTTTGCATTTTGATTTTTTAAGTGTTTCATAAAATATTACTTACCTTGATTGCTGAATTTTTCTGGCATGCCCTTAAGTGCCCAAAGTAATTGCCTCACTCAATGACTCTAGTCCAGGTTCCGTGGAGACTGAATGTAAACCAGGCAGTCGAGATGCAAATAACACAGCTGCAGAATGTGGTGAACGCTGTAAAGACAACTGTGTGGAGACTCATTAGGGAGAGGGAATGAGAGAGACTGAGAGAGACAGTGTGTATGTGGGTGTGGATGGTGTTAGGTAGTCGGGGCAGAGAAGGAGTCAGGGACGAGCTTTCCAAGGAAATGATAGAGGGAATTCAGGATGTATTTTCAGGATGAAAAAGATGGGATTTGCCAGTGGCTTAGGAAAAGGAGGGGAGTAATAGGTAAGAAAAGGGATTTCAGCTTCAGGAATGTCAACCTGGGGTACCCTTAAATGAGGTGAATGATACTCCAGAGGAACAGAACTTAAGGGAAACCAAGCTTGACTTCAGTTCAGTTCAGTTCAGTCGCTCAGTCGTGTCCGACTCTTTGTGACCCCATGAATCGCAGCACGCCAGGCCTCCCTGTCCATCACCAACTCCCGGAGTTCACTCAGACTCATGCTCATTGAGTCAGTGATGCCATCCAGCCATCTCATCCTCTGTCGTCCTCTTCTCCTTCTGCCCCCAATCCCTCCCAGCATCAGAGTCTTTTCCAATGAGTCAGCTCTTCGCATGAGGTGGCCAAAGTACTGAAGCTTCAGCTTCAGCATCATTCCCTCCAAAGAAATCCCAGGGCCGATGAGTGTGAGCTCCTTATCAAAGACAGAAATAGAGTGGAAAAAGGCATTGATGAAGGCAGATCCTGACCTCAAGTGGGAAGAGTAGAACAAGAGATAGACATCTGGCTGAGATCACTTGTGGAGATTATCTAAACAGAGAATATGGGAAGGGCACAGATCTGAACCCTCTTTACTCTCCTTACACTTAAAGGTCAGGTAAGCAGGAAGAGACGGCATACGAGGCTGAGCAGTAGCATCAGTGAAGCAGGAGGAAAATAAGGAAAGCCTGTCTCGAGGAAGAGCTGTGTCAATTGCCACTGAGAAATGAAGTCAATGGATAAAAGAGAATTAGTCCTTGGCTGTGGAAACAGGCAATTTCTGGAGACCAGGCGGGGGCAGTTTTCCGTTAAGTGAGGGGATAGAAGCTGGACTGGAATGAACTGGCAAGGAAATGAAGGCAGTGAATTTGGTCAAGTATTTGAGAAATCCTTCAGGGATGGAGAATAAGAAGTGGCTTGGAAGAATCACGTTGGGACACAACCCACAGCCTACCTCCAGTATTTTGCATTGAGTACAGTTCTGGTTCAGGAAGCTGTGGAGGTTTCATGAGTATGGATTCCTTTGCATGAAGATTATAAAGAGGAAAGAAAATAAATGTAAACTGTTTTACATTTTGTATATGTTTTTTAATACATTATCTTTTAACCAGCTACGACAGTGGCAGAGGAATATGTTAGCTAAAAAACGGTAAGTCTAAATCAGGGCATGAGTATTTTTAAAGTAAGAGTCCTCTTAAGGCAGGGGACCAAGAGTGTAGACAAGTGAGAGGTGAGGGCAATGGAACCCCGTACCTGGGCAGAGGTCTGACAGCAGAGCCTGGGGGTTTGCCTTGAAGCACCCAGATGTGGGGCCCTGGCTGAGTGAATGTATCCTTGGAGCAGGCTGCCCTGAGATGGAGCAGCCTTGGGAATATTCTCCCCATCTTAATTTTGTGAGCAGTGCCCCATTGTCCTCTCACCTTCCCACAAGAGCATAGCCAGGACTGTCTCTGACATTCTAATCACCCATGGTAGATGGAGGGCTCCTTCCTTCATCAACAGAATGGAAACTGAGAAGCGACGTAGGCGGTGTCTCTTCTCCCCACTGCGTTCCCCCAATTCTCCAGTAGAGAAAGCAGAGAGAGGTGCAAAAACAAACATCCATTGAAAAGCCACCAACCTCATCTTTCGTCTCTATGTATTTTGAACTAGCTTTCAAGGGGGAAAATTGCTGCTCTGAGAGGTAAGAAAATGTATTTTGCATTTTAAACCCTAAACCCAAGGTACCAGGCATGACGTTCTTGATATTTTTTGGTTTGAAGGATTCTAGATAACTTCTGCTCCTTGTCTCAAGCAAACTGACCTATAAACATGCCCACTTCTCTGAGCCCTGCTTGTTCTGCTCCTATGGCTTTTAAAACTCTCCCCTGGAACTTGGGCAAGAACTGCTCAGACAGGCCTAAGTTTCTGTCTTTAGATAAGGGAAAGAGACATTCATTTAATCAGCAACTTTGGCCACACTTTACCCAGAGGTATATCTAGAATACACACAAATCCATCTCCAAAAGCTTAATAAGACAGACAGCTCTACTGAATATTTTTCCAAAAAGGGCAATGAGGGGCGATCATGCCACTTACCACATCAGTTTCTCCTGGCCCTCCTCTTGGAAGAGGGCAAGGCGTCTCTTTCACAAAATGCCCTGTACCCAGTCCACTGACCCTGGCTCCTCGTCCCCTCACCCCACCCCCAACTATGCACACTTTCTCAGTGGAAGGGCCTGGCCTGCTCTCAGCTGCTGTCACTTTCCTCTCCACCTCTCACCCCAGCAGTCCTGACCAGTCCTGACAAGATATTTCCTGCTCTTGAGTGTTCCTGCTCAAAAGGGATGTGTGGGCCCACTGTTTCCAGTGACAGGACTCCATTTTGATCACTGAAGTCCCATGCACGCATGCATGTGAAGTCCCTGCTGTCGTGTGTGACTCTGTGCAACCCCATGGACTGCAGCCCACCAGGCTCATCTGTCCATGGATTGTCCAGGCAAGAATACTGGAGAGGATTGCTATGCCCTCCTCCAGGGGATCTTCCTAACCCAGGGATGGAACCCTCATCTCTTATGTCTCCTGCGTGGGCAGGTGGATTCCTTACTTCTAGTGCCACCTGGGAAACCCCATACTATTAGTTTCCTATTGCTGTTATAACAGCTTGCCACAGGATCAATGGCTTTAAACAATGTAGATTTACTATCTTACAGTGCTCTAGTTCAGAAGTCATAAAAGGGTCTCAGTGGNCTCAGACAGGCCTAAGTTTCTGTCTTTAGATAAGGGAAAGAGACATTCATTTAATCAGCAACTTTGGCCACACTTTACCCAGAGGTATATCTAGAATACACACAAATCCATCTCCAAAAGCTTAATAAGACAGACAGCTCTACTGAATATTTTTCCAAAAAGGGCAATGAGGGGCGATCATGCCACTTACCACATCAGTTTCTCCTGGCCCTCCTCTTGGAAGAGGGCAAGGCGTCTCTTTCACAAAATGCCCTGTACCCAGTCCACTGACCCTGGCTCCTCGTCCCCTCACCCCACCCCCAACTATGCACACTTTCTCAGTGGAAGGGCCTGGCCTGCTCTCAGCTGCTGTCACTTTCCTCTCCACCTCTCACCCCAGCAGTCCTGACCAGTCCTGACAAGATATTTCCTGCTCTTGAGTGTTCCTGCTCAAAAGGGATGTGTGGGCCCACTGTTTCCAGTGACAGGACTCCATTTTGATCACTGAAGTCCCATGCACGCATGCATGTGAAGTCCCTGCTGTCGTGTGTGACTCTGTGCAACCCCATGGACTGCAGCCCACCAGGCTCATCTGTCCATGGATTGTCCAGGCAAGAATACTGGAGAGGATTGCTATGCCCTCCTCCAGGGGATCTTCCTAACCCAGGGATGGAACCCTCATCTCTTATGTCTCCTGCGTGGGCAGGTGGATTCCTTACTTCTAGTGCCACCTGGGAAACCCCGTACTATTAGTTTCCTATTGCTGTTATAACAGCTTGCCACGGGATCAATGGCTTTAAACAATGTAGATTTACTATCTTACAGTGCTCTAGTTCAGAAGTCATAAAAGAGTCTCAGTGGGCTTTAATCAAGGTGTCAGTTGGGCTGTGTCCCTTTCTGGAGGTTCTGAAGGGGAATCTCTATTTGCTTTTTTCAACTTCTGGAGGCTCCCTCATTCATTGGTTTGTGGGCCCCTGCCATCTTCAAAGCCAACATTTGCATCACATCAACCTCTTCTTTTATTGCCTATCTCCTTATCCGATTCTGGCTCTTCTTTTCCCTCCCTGTTCTACGTGTATATCCTTTTGATTACACTGGGCCAGCCCAATTACTTGGGGCATTTTCCCTATCTTAAAGTCAGCTGACTTGCAACCTTTATGCCATCTGCAAAGTGAATTTCCCTTTGCCACGTATCATAACACAGTCACAGTTCCTGGGAGTTAGAACATGGACAATTTCAGTCTACCACAGAGTTCACAGGTCGATGTGGCTGGGAGAAGGTTTCGAGAAACAGTCCCCTCCTTCTTTAGCCAAAGACTTAAACTCAACTCCAGTGAGTGTCTAAGGGACTGAGACCCTCAGAATAAGATCCTCTGGAGAAGGGAATGGCAACCCACTCCAATATTCTTGCCTGGAAAATTCCACAGACATAGCAGCATAACAGGCTGCAGTCCATGGGATCACAAAGAGTCAGACACGACTGAGTGACTAATACACACTTGGTACTTGAATGTCTCTCCCATCCCCAGCTTAGGGCCAGAATCACACGGAATTCTTCTCACTGACTCAGGGAGGAGGGGAAGCATCATCTCCCAGGGACTCTGATAGGCAGATGAGGAAATACTGGATGGTCACGTGTTTTGATATGGTAGTATCCATCACTCCAGATCCCCCAATTGCATGCTATGAGATAGATAGTCTCCAAAGATGGCTGTCATTAATTCTTCATCTCCCTAATGCAGATCAGATGTGGAGTCAAATTCCCCTCCCTGCGCTGGGAATAGTGACTTGCTTGACCAATAGAATGTGGTGGAAGTGATGTGATGGGTGTTTTGAGGCTAAGCCACAAGGCTTTTGTATGATCCTTTTGGACATTGATTCTTGGAATCCAGCTGTAATTATGTGAGAGACCAAGTCATGTGGTGAGGCCAAGTGTAGGCTCTCTGGTTCCTAGGACCTGCTGAACTCCTAGCCAACAGCAGCATCAATTACTGGCTACGTGAGTGAGCCATTTGAACAAGATGCCCAGACAAGCCTTCAGCTGGCTCCAGCCCTGGCTGCTATCCGAACGCAAGAGTGTGCAAGGTCCTAAGTGAGAACCATCCTGTTGACCTCAGTCAACCCCCAGAATTGTGAGCAATAAAAGCACACTGTTCTTTTAATCTGATAACTTTTGAGGTAGGACTGTTACTAATGCAATTGACATACAGGGTATCCTGATATCCCTGCAGAACCTAGATCAAGTCTGAGCAGTGTACCAGATGACAGGAAACTACCAAAGCTTGCCAGATATAGGTGAATAAGATATTAAATGTGTGATCAATACATAATAGGGACTAAGTGCCAAGGGTGGTCACGAAAGGCTTCCCCAGAGAAAATGAGATTTAATCTGAGTCTTGAATTCTGGGTAGAACTTAATAGATGAAAAGTAGGGATAAAAGAGAATATATCTGAAAGAATTAAACTGGACAAAAATAGAAGACCAAAAGAACAAAGGGTAGATGAGAAATGTGAGTTTACTGAAAACACTCATCTTTCAAGATTTCAGTTTAAAGGTGCCTCTCCCAGGCACCCTCCTCCTCTTTCTTCTATTTCCCTCCTTTTGTGTGTGTGTATTTAGTCTCTCCAGTTGTGTCCAAGTCTTTGTAACCCTATGCACTGTAGCCCATCAGGCTCCTCTGTCCATGGGATTCTCCAGGCAAAAATACTGAAGTGTGTTGCCGTGCCCTACTCCAGGGAATCCTGCCTTGGCAGGTGGATCCTTTACCACCTGGGAAGCTCCTTCCCTCCTTCTACACAAACTGAACTGAGGCTTCATTTTTATCATAGCACGAGGAATATTTTAAGCTACTCTTTTTTCTTTTAAACATTCCTGTTGTGGTTAGGGTAATTGTCTATATAAAAGAAAAGAGTTCCCCAAATAGGGTGGCTTAAATTATGTAGATGTTTATTTTTCTCTGCTGTGTAACAGTTATGAGATGAGACCCACTCTTCGTGATGATTCAAGGACCCAGCTTGTTGCTCTGCTAACTCCTCAGGCAATGTCACTAACTGCACGCTAGAAACTTGGTCACCACCAGATCCAGCTCCAGTGTGTCTGGAAGAGGGAAGAGAGGTGTAGGAGGTGAGCTGGATATCCTGGACCTGGAAGAGGCAAACATCACTTCCCCAACATGCCCTTGGAAAGAACAGGGACATATGGCCTCACCCAAGCCCAAGGCAGGCTTCCCAAGTGGTTCAGTGGTAAACAATCTGCCTGCTAAAGCAGGAGATGCGAGTTTGATCCCTGGGAAGACACCCTGGGGAAGGAAATGGTAACCCACTCCAGTGTTCTTGCCTGGTGAAATCCATGAACAGAGGAGCCTAGTGGGCTACAGTCCACAGGGTTGCAAAAGAGTTGGACATAATGACTAAACAACAAACAAGCCCAAGGCAGGTGGGGAAATGTGGCCTGGCTGGGAAGCCATATAGAGTTGTATAGAGATGAAATTCTATTACTAGCGGAGAAGGGGATTTGAGGTGGGCAGTGGCAATTGTGCCCCAAGAGTTCATCTTCTCCTGAGTCTGGGAGCTCTGTGAGGGCAAGAACCACATTTTCCTCATCTCTAGTCCTACCACTGAGATTGCTGCCTGACACAGAGCAGTGCGTTCTGTCCACGCCTGCTGAATGTACGAAGAGTTGCCATGGCCTAGGCTGGACGTGATGAAGGTGTAAGCCACTGCGGGGAGCCGAGAAGGAGAGGACAGATGTGGAAGAATGTAATAGGGAAATGCACAGGGCTTGATGAGTCTTGCCAGAACAGAGAGCTTTTAATGTTATGATCTTTTGTCATCTAAGTTGACAGTTCGTTGGCCCGAGTTGAAAGGACATGAACTAAATACCTCACTTAACATAAATTTATTGAATGCCGTCCAAAGTTAAGAAATTCCTCAATCATTTCAAAATCACTTTAGGACAAAATATAACTCAAGCTTGAAGATTTCCAGGGTTCTTATTCTACACTTGCCTCCGCTACTGTTCACAGGTTAGAGCAACGGACTGCACATCAGGGCTTTCACCTGGTTGCTCTTACACACCATCAACGACACCTTTCTGTGCTGACAGCGCTCTTCCCACCCGCGCCCCTGACAAGGCGCCTACTCACCGATGTCCAGACACCAGCTGCTTTCTAGAAACCAGGCTCTGTGGTTATAGTTTGGGTGTGTCATTCTTCAGTGTCAGCTCAGGTTTGGAATCAGCACAGACTGAGTCTGAATTCAGCTCTGTCACTTACTACTGACTTTGGTCAAGGTACACCACCTGTTTAAACCCCAGCTCCTTTATGTGTAAAATGGGATTGTAATGGAGCTTCATCACCGGGTGTATGAGGATTAGATGAGGTTCCGGGGGTAAAAGCACTTGGCCCTTAGTGTGCACTCGATGAATGATAGCTCTTAAACTGTTAGGACAATAGGTTTTCAGGCCCCTGTGGCCTCTTGAGTCAAAAGATATTAACAGGATGATGAAAATACCAGCCAAGTGTGGCCATTGCAGTAGAATCTTACGAACTTCTTGAACTGGCCTTATTTTCTGATCTGATGACTCTCCTGGCTTTTGAAGGGTGAGTTGATCCTGATCCATGCAGTCCTAGCCCATGACTTCGCAGCTGCATTTGGGATGACTATCGGGTTGGAGCTCAGAGGGTCGACTTCCCTTCCTCTGCCTGCTGCTTGTCCAGCAGAATCTGGGAACTTTGCTTATCAGCCCAGTCACCATGCAAACAGAGAGACAAATCCCTTTTTTGGTCCCCTAGGCTTCTTGGACCCAGGATGTTTTCAGTTCCGGANTATCGGGTTGGAGCTCAGAGGGTCGACTTCCCTTCCTCTGCCTGCTGCTTGTCCAGCAGAATCTGGGAACTTTGCTTATCAGCCCAGTCACCATGCAAACAGAGAGACAAATCCCTTTTTTGGTCCCCTAGGCTTCTTGGACCCAGGATGTTTTCAGTTCCGGATGTCTGATGATCTGTGTGCTCTCTCAGAGACGACATAGTGGCAGCTCTGGTCAGTGGCACGTCCTGTTCCATTCACAGAGCCCTGCCTCACCCTTCCCTCACTGCTAAGGATCAGGCCTGTCCCTCTTTTATCTCCTGGGAAAGGCTAAGCCCATCCTGCCCCCATGTGTAGATGTCTCTTTCCGAAAAGACCGGTTTGCCCTCCCTGTTAACCTGTG
>SJYA01000221.1:0-21383 GCA_006410615.1 Neotragus moschatus
TATAAATTAGGTTCAGTATTAAAATTCCTTCATTTTATAACATCTTGCCAAAACTTCCAGCAAGTTCACTAATGATGAATGTTGTCTTCTGGCTTTCTGCCTGCTGTATCCTGGAGATGTTTCATAAAGAGCGAAGTGAATATTTAACAGTCAAGAGGAAATCCTGCACCAAGGATGGCTGTCAGTCAAACCAGCTCTCCTGCCCTTTTTACTTTCATAAAAATGCAGATAAAGATGAATGCAACTGAGAAAATAAACAGGAATACAAAACTGCAAAAATTTGACATCTCCCTTACTATATCATCTTAAGAGATCATCCAAATGCAGTTCTATTATGACGTCATTAGAATCAGAAATATATTTTATTATTGGCTTTGTAGACAGAAATATTGCTTAGTATTCTCAAAGCATTTTGACTTTGTATCACTTGCTAGTCCAGCCTCTGGGACTGAATAAGAGAGTTGTTTGCTGATCTTATCCACTCTGTCTTAATGAATGAATCCATTACTATAGTTTCCAGTCATTGCTACCAAGATCTGGGTTTTATCTGTGTTACAACTCCTGGCAGAGGAAAAGGGACTATGAAAGGGTGATGTCTGCACATTGTTATTTTATCTTGCAATCTTGATAAATCATCAATACTCTGCCTCAGTTTCTTGAACCCCCTCCACTCCCTCCCCCCACCAGGGTATGAGCTAATAGCACCTCCAACATTGTGCACACTAAATTAGTACCTTCATTAATGCAATGCCTAATCTAGAAAAATAACTCATGTGAATCGAAGGTTTTGAATAGAATGCAGGAAAATTTGCGCTACAGTGGCTCTGGGAGAATGCCCTTAAAGATTTTACTCAAAGCTGCGATAGAAAGACAAATAGCACAAGAAATCAGTTTGAATTGATTATATCTATTAATCTGGTATTTACTGAGTTTTTCTTATCTGCCCATATTAGAGAGGAAATTTTATTGTTCAGTCTCTCAGTTGTGTCAGACTCTTTGCAACCCCATGGACTGCAGCACACCAGGCTTCCCTATCCTTCACCATCTCCCATAGTTTGCTCAAACTCATATCCATTGAGTTAGTGATATCATCCAACAGTCTCATCCTCTGCTNTATCTGCCCATATTAGAGAGGAAATTTTATTGTTCAGTCTCTCAGTTGTGTCAGACTCTTTGCAACCCCATGGACTGCAGCACACCAGGCTTCCCTATCCTTCACCATCTCCCATAGTTTGCTCAAACTCATATCCATTGAGTTAGTGATATCATCCAACAGTCTCATCCTCTGCTGTCCCCTTCCTCCACTGCCTTCAATCTTTCCAAGCATCAGGGTCTTTTCCAATGAGTCAGCTCTTTGTATCAGGTAGTCAAAGTATTGGAGCTTCAGCTTTAGCTCAGGCTTCCCAATGAATATTCAGGGTTAACTTCATTTAGGACTTATTGGTTTGATCTCCTTGCAGTCCAAGGGACTCGCAAGAGTCTTCTCCAGCCCACAGTTTGAAAGCATCAATTTCTTTACTGCTCAACCTTCTTTATGGTCCAACTCTCACATCAATACATGACTACTGGTAAAACCATATCATTGACTATCCAGACCTTTGTCAGCAAAGTGATGTCTCTGCTTTTTAAAATGCTGTCTAGATTTCTGATAGCTTTTCTTCCAAAGAGTAAGTGTCTTTGAATTCCATGGCTACAATCACAGTCCACAGTGATTTTGGAGCCCAAGAAAATAAAATCTGTCACTGTTTTCATTTTTTCCCCCATCTATTGCCATGAAGTGATAGGACCAGATGCCATGATCTTAAGTTTTTTGAATATTGAGTTTTAAGCCAGCTTTTTCACTCTTCTGTGTGCGTTTATATATATACATACACACACAGGCGAATGATCTTATATAAACTCCTCTGCAACTGATTCATTTGAACAAAATATCAGAAACACTTTTCCCATATTCTGAGTATAATTATGTAAACAATCTTACAGTGAGGTTGTCATCTACCTCCATTTTTTCCTATTTTTTAAAAAAATTTTTATTGAGGCATATTTTATTTACAATATTATTTTTAGGGGTACAGTTTAGTGATTCGATATTTCTAGAGATTATACTCCATTAAAAGTTTTTACACAAAATGGCGGTAATTCCCTGTGCTATACTGTACCCTTGTTGCTCATCTATTTTATACATAATAGTTGATATCTCTTAATCCCATACTTCTATCTTGTCTCTCTCCTTTAATCTTCCTTAAGGTTGTTGATCTTTAGGGCTTGCTTAAGAAATCCCTTTCTACCCCGAGGTTGTGAAGATATTCTTATATAATCCTCTGAAAGTTGTGTATTTTGCCTTATAATGAATAATAAGTCAATCTGAAGTTGATTTTTTTATATAGTGTGAAGTAGGAGCCAAATTTCTTTTTTTTCCCATATGGATATACAAAATTATTTCAGAACTATTTCCCTCAGTGACTTTTTCCCACTTCTCCAGTGCCAACTGTATAATATTGTCTGTGTGCCTCTGTTTCTGGACTCTGTTCTATTCCGTTGGTCTGTTTGTCCCACGGTACCAATACCGCAGTTATAATTATGTAGCTTTATAATGTGGCTTGAGATCTCGTAAGGCAGTCTTGACCTTGGTCCTAAGCTTTGCTATATACATTTTTTTTTGAGTAAATTGTATGATTTCCCAACATAACCTTTAGAGATTTTGATCAGAATTGCATTTGATCTCTAGATCAGTTTGGAAAGATTGATTTGCTTTAGATTAGAAAGTGTTCCTAGCCTGACGATCACATCATCTGGAAATAATGACATTGTTTCTCTCCCTTTTAAATTTTTCTACTTCTTTCACATTTCTCTACTATGATATCCTAGAGAAGACACCAAGAAGCATCTTGATGAGAATGACGACTCTGGACATCATGTTTTGTTCCTGATCTTAAAGGAAATCTTTGCAACTGATTATCACTAAGGACTATGTCTGCTTAAGTATTGTTATTGTTTGTCGACACTGTTTTGTGCTTGATATCTTTCATTATCTCTTTAGATTCCTCTCCACTGTTCCCACTTAGCGTGGGGCCCTGGATAGCTGACCTCTGTGCCACCACTTTAATGGGTTTTCTTAGTTTCCATTGACTTCCTCTCAGGTTCAGCCACTGGGGATTACTGGCAGTAGAAGATGGAGAGCAGAAGGAGAGAGAAGGGTAAGAGTCTCTATTCCTCTGGCCCTTTCACTGTGGATTCCTTGGTGGTTCAGTTGCATAACTAAGTAGAAAGTCTAGTCCTTTCCATGTCTGTGTTGTCATTTTTCCACTTAATTGTTTAAAGCCTTTATTTTTTCGTGCAGTTTTAGGTTCACAGTAAAATTTGAGAGGAAAGTACAGAGATTCCTCATATCTCACCTTTCCCCACATATACATATACATATAGTGCCCCTCATTTTCAACAGAAATCACCAGTGTTACATTTATTAAAACTGGTAAACCTACACTGACACATCATAACCATACAAAGTGCACAGTTTACTCTTGGTGTTGTACATTCTATTGATTTGGACAAATGTATGATGGCATATAGCCAGCATTGTAGAATCAAATAGGTGTCTTCGTTGCCCTCCAAATACCTGTTAATCCCTCTCATCATCCCTCACAGTTACTCATCTTTTTACTGTCCTCATAGTTTTGCCTCCTCCAAATCTCATATAACTTAAATCATATAGTAGGTAGTGTTTGCAGACTGACTTCTTTCACTTAGGAATATGCATCTGTCTTTTCATGGCACATTCCTGTTTAGCTCTGAATAATATTCCATTGTTTGGATATACCACAGTTTACTTATCCATTCACCTGCTAAAGGACATATTAATCGTTTCTAAGTTTTGACAATTATAAATAAGACTGTAGTATATATCATGTGCAGGTTTTTGTCTGGACATAAATTTTTACCTTCTTTTGATAAATACTAGGGGACATGACCATGGGATCATACTGTACGAGTATGTTTAACTTTGTAAGAATATGCCAAACTGTCTCTGAAAGTGGCTGTATCATTTTACATTCCCACCTGAAAGGAATGAGAGTTCCTGTTGCTCCACATCCTCTCCAGCATTTGGTGTTGGCAGTGTTTTGGATTTTGACCATTCCAATAGGAGCATACTGCTATTGCTACTGCTAAGTCACTTCAGTCGTGTCCGACTCTGTGCGACCCCACAGACGGCAGCCTACCAGGCTCCCCCATCCCTGGGATTCTCCAGGCAAGAACACTGGAGTGGGTTGCCATTGCCTTCCCCAATGCATGAAAGTGAAAAGTGAAAGTGAAGTCGCTCAGTCGAGTCTGACTCTTAGTGACCTCATGGATTGCAGCCCACCAGGCTCCTCCATCCATGAGATTTTCCAGGCAAGAGTACTGGAGTGGATTGCCATTGCCTTTTCCAAATAGGGGCAAAAGGGGCATAGTAGTATTTAATTGTCATTTTAATTTGCATTTCCCTCATGACCTAGGATGGGGAGCATCCCTAGTTAAGTTTTAGTCAGCAAATCTAACTTAATTCCACGGTGGTCAGAAAGTATGATGTACTTGATATCTTTGAAAGTTTTTGAATTTTTAGGCTTTATGGGCTCGTTCACAATCAATTTTTGTATAATTTTTATGTCTACTTAAAAAATTGTATCCTCCCAAATGCAATGTTCATTCTGCAAACAAAACTTTCCTAGGGGTCTACTATATGCTAGACACTGTTTTAGATGATCTAGATACAGAAGTAAACAAAGAGACAAAAAATTCCTGCTATTTTGGAGAGCGCATTTAGAGGAAGGAACAGAACCCAAAATTAAAAAGCAGAACATGTAGTAGACACAGTAATGATAAGCGCTACAAAGGAAAAATAAAGCAGGACAAGAATAGGAAATGCTGGTGGTGAAGTTTGATAGTATTAGCTAAAAGAGGGCATCGCTAAGGATCCTTTGAGTCAAGGCTAAAGAAAGAAAGAAAGCCATGCAACTATTTGTGAAGTTGAATGAATAAATCTTAGCTGTTATATTAGCACTTTGTTTCAATTATTTGTATTCGCTGTATATATATGAGGTATTCTATTTATCTTGTAAGGCCTTTGAAAATTTCTAAAATTTCCTTTCAACATCACTATAAGTATTTACATTTTCTCCATCAAACTGAAAATAAGCCTATTCTTATTCTTTTTTTTAAAGAAACTACATTCAAGACAAATTTTGGAAGTTTCTCCCAGTTTAGACAGCTTTGTTTTTTCCCCAAATAATATGTAACAATGATGTTTTATTCAATTGTTTCTAGTAAATTTGAAGTTTTTAAATGATGCAACCAATCTGCTAATGTGGGTGTTTATGACATTTTCCCCCATAGGAAGATATCTTTCCAGTTCTGAAGAATTAATTTATAATTGGATCAAATATTACTACACACTGTGTATTTAATTTATGTTTTACTAGATTAAAACTTTTCCCCCAATCTTAATATAGAGATTTCAATGAGACTGAAGGAACTCATTTTAATACTTAAATTTTCTAGTTCAGTCTCAAATTTTATATATTGTAGAAAAGGCATATTTTCTATAATAATATATTAAGTATTTGAATATATGTGAGCAAATAATTTCTGGGTTACGAGATGTAACCCAGGCTCAATCAATCAGTCTTGTCTGATTTTTCATCTATAAAATACAAATTGGTCTGCTGGTTGATTTTCCTTTTCAATCTCCTCCAGTTTCGCTTACCAGGATATCTTCCAAGATAAAGTTGGCACTATTTTTCTTCTTATGGAGGAAAGATTTTTATTTTGTGACTAATTCTTCAAGTCTCCTTATTAGTAGCTTGGGGAACAGGCTACATACAGGAGAGTTATTTGCATAAGGGTAGGGGAGAGTAGAGAAAACAAAAGAACCCGGAGCCTAGCAACATGGTTGGAGTTTGGAACCTGAGTTGGTTAAACAGCCAGAAGAGGTTTTAAAGAGGATGCTTAATATTAAATTTAAAATCCTTTGTGTTTCTTCAATATAGATATTGTCCATTTCACAAATGATCAGAGTGTTATAATTTTTAAAGTTAATATGACTCTCATGCAAATATAAAATGAACATGTGTCAACGTTTTATTCAACTCATTAGTAACGCAGGAAACTATGATATGAAGACTAGTTGAAATGAGAATTTGAAGAACAGCAATAAATATGAAATCTGGAATGCTTAAATGAATTGGCTGATTGATAGATGTAAAACTAGTTAATTTCTTACAGAGCAGTAGCATTTTATGTTTGGGGTCAGTCTTTTCTACAAGGCAGAAATAAATTGTATCTTAAATGGGCAAAATTCATTACCATTGCTTTGGACAAGAATGATTGCATTGCTGTTTTTTTTTTTTTTTTTTACCATTCTGAGAGAGTTATAAAACAGTCTAATTAATAGAAAGATAGAGATGAACAGCTGTGTAAAATCAGATAATCTTAACAGAGTCCAGTAGACCATACCCAGACCTTCACTGAAAGGGTACGGTAGTCTCACCAATCTCTTTTGTTCATTTCCGAGTCATAGAGGATTCTTCTTGGCAGAAGAGACAATTAAATACATACCAAACTGGATACAAGTTATGGAAGAAGATTGAAATACCTGTTTCAGTTGATGTGATAAAGGAAAAAAATAGCATGAGCAGAATGGTGTGATGGTCTATGCATGAGTCTAATTCAGTGGAAACTGGAGTTCAACACTTAGGTAATCATAAGAATAGAAACTGACTGAAAAGTCTTCAGGACACTGGACTGCTTACAAGATGTAACCCAGTCTCAATCAGTCTTGTTTGAATTTTTATTGACACTGTGATCACAACCATGGCTGACATCTTGTCTGTACTTTTATACAATTATATTCAATTGTGAGTTAAGAATTCTACTTCCTTCAACTTTCATGGGGAAGTTTTGGAATATAAAAAGCTTCAGACTTATTCAGTAATGGTAAGACTAAGTCTCATTGCTTCTCTGAAGGTTCATATAGCACTTCAGTATCCCTGAAGACTATAGTTGCTCCTGGCTTAGCAGCTAATATTAAGGAAACAATGAGTAAATGAGATGTGCTTTTGTCAGCAATGAATTTTTTTCCTCTATGTTATTATTTTTTAAATTGGAGGATAATTGCTTTACAAGACTGTGTTGGTTTCTGCTGTCCAACAATGTGAATCACCATAAGTATACATATATCCTCTCCCTCTTGGGGTTTCCCTGGTGGCTCAGACAGAAAAGAATCTGTCCCCAATGTGGGGGACTGGGGTTTGATCCCCGGATTGGAACAATCCCCTAGAGATGAGAATGGCAACCCGCTGTAGTATTCTTGCCTGGAGAATCTCATGGACAGAGGAGCCTGGTGGGCTCTGGTCCATGGGATCGCAGAGTCCCTCACATCTCCTGCAATAACTTTGAAATACACCCACTCACAGTGGCTGAGGATTCTTCATTACTGTTTGATGAGTTTGGAATTAGCTGGAGAGATCAGTGATCTAGCTGAATTTGGTTCCAGCAACGACATCAAAATCTGAAGTTGAATATTCCAGACTTATTAATGCCATAGTATCATTCGGTAGTCTTTGGGAGAAATTCAGGACTGACTCCAAGAGGCAGCAATAGTGAGGTGGTTACAGAGTTCTAGTTTATGGCCACACTTCCTGAGTCTGAATCATCATTCTATGTTCTACCAGTCACATAACCCTGGGGAAGTCACTTAAATTCTCCTTGCCTCAGATTCCCTAATTGTAAAACAGGGTAATAGGGGTACCGGTCTCACAGAGTTGAAGTAAGTGTTAATAAATCAATTTGTATAAAATAAGATGGACACATATTAAGTACTATATATATATATATATGTATATATACACAGTCCCATCACTTCATGGGAAATAGACGGAGAAACAGTGGAAACAGTGTCAGACTATTTTTCTGGACTCCAAAATCACTGCAAATGGTGACTGCAGCCACGAAATCAAAAGACGCTTACTCCTTGGAAGAAAAGTTATGACCAACCTAGATAGCATATTGAAAAGCAGAGACATTACATGGACTAAGGTCCATCTAGTCAAGGCTATGGTTTTTCCAGTAGTCATGTATGGATGTGAGAGTTGGACTATGAAGAAGGTTGAATTGATGCTTTTGAACTGTGGTGTTGGAGAAGACTCTTGAGAGTCCCTTGGACTGCAAGGAGATCCAACCAGTCCATTCTGAAAGAGATTGGCCCTGGAATTTCTTTGGAAGGAATGATGCTAAAGCTGAAACTCCAGTACTTTGGCCACCTCATGCAAAGAGCTGACTCATTGGAAAAGACTCTGATGCTGGGAGGGATTGGAGGCAGGAGGAGAAGGGGCCGACAGAGGATGAGATGTTTGGATGGCATCACTGACTTGATGGGTGTGGGTCTGAGTGAACTCCGGGAGTTGGTGATGGACAGGGAGGCCTGGCGTGCTGCGATTCATGGGGTTGCAAAGAGTTGGACACGACTGAGCAACTGAACTGAACTGAACTGTACTGATATACACACACACACATACACACATCTTCGCTTTTATTCTAATCTGATAGTTTTAGCTTACAGGATCAAGGTTTATGAAATCTTCACATGAGTGATAGATTTTCAGGTATGTTTAAATACACACAGATAGGCTATCTAAGTCTCTTCAGTAGTGTCTGAATCTTTGTGACCCTATGAACTTAACTCACCAGACTCCTCTGTCCATAGTATTCTCCAGACAAGAATACTGGAGTGGGTTGTTATTCCCTCCTCCAAGGGATCTTCCTGAACCAGGATTCAAACCCTCATCTCCCGCGCCTCCTGCATTGCAGGTGGATTCTTTACCACTGAGCCACCAGGAAGCCCATCTATCTATCTATATTTATAGAGGTGTATGACAGAAATCTACCAGAAAAACAGAACCAGTAGAATACACACATACATTATATATATATATATACACACACACATGTATATGCTTGGCTGAGTCCACCTGAAACTGCTGCCTGCCTGAAACTATCACAACATTGTTAATTGGCTGTATTCCAATATAAAATAATTTTTTTAAAGAAGCCTAGAATCAGATCTGTCCTCATTTTACAGCAAAGGTGCTGAAACCCAAGGAATCTGACATGGCATAGCAAATCATTGTGTGAAACAGGAACACAGCCAAGTTTTCTAATCCCCAGTTGAATCTTTAGTCTCTCCTGATATTTTCCACTCTCACTTTTTTGGTCTACACATTTTCTTTATCTATTCAAAGTATGACAGAAACGTGCCAGATTAAACCCAATGATGCTGCAGAATATCTTCAGACTTTTTCAAGAAAGTTAATATTAAATCAAGATATTTATAATTTCATTATTTTTGCTTCTTTTCTTATAGAAATAGGATGAATGGTGGAACACTTGACAATACAATGCTGTGGATAAGTACAAGGAAATTTAAAAAGAAAAGAGATACTTCAATTTGAATCACTAAGAATCTAAATGAATGTTTATTTCTAAAATTTCTCAATCTGTGTAAAAATGGGTAAAAATCTTTGTTTCATTAGCATCTAGACCAGTAACAGTTACAAAAGGTGTCATCCAAAAACCAGAATTCATTTCAGGTAAATACTCATCTGTGTGGACATAGAGGACAGAGTCAGCTTTATATTAAAATTACTGATGATGTTGTCTGTCTTCTTACATCCAGGAACCTTTTAATAATCATATAGTAATCATATACTATTTAATAATCATATAATAATCATGCATATACTATTAAAACCTAGATCAGTTCAGTTCAGTTCAGTTCAGTCGCTCAGTCGTGTCCGACTCTTTGCGACCCCATGAATTGCAGCACGCCAGGCCTCCCTGTCCATCACCAACTCCTGGAGTTCACTCAGACTCGCGCCCATTGAGTCAGTGATGCCATCCAGCCATCTCATCCTCTGTCGTCCCCTTCTCCTCCTGCCCCCAATCCCTCCCAGCATCAGAGTCTTTTCCAATGAGTCAGCTCTGGAGTTTCAGCTTTAGCATCATTCCTTCCAAAGAAATCCCAGGGCCGATCTCCTTCAGAATGGACTGGTTGGATCTCCTTGCAGTCCAAGGGACTCTCAAGAGTCTTCTCTAACACCACAGTTCAAAAGCATCAATTCTTTACAAAGAGGAATGGCAAGGCATGAAGGTAATCTGACATTAAAAGTAACAGTTGAATTACTAATTGAATGGGACATAAGATATATTGTAAATTTTTGTGAATATTTGCCCCTTTTCTACTAAAAATAGGCTTAGTGATAAAGATACAACGTATGAGTATTTAATATTTACTTAGTACTCTATGGCACATCTGTTTAAACTTTGGACTTGTAATATATGACAAAGTAATTATAAGCAGTGATTCAAACTTTATAGCGCTATTACATGTCTATAGGATTTATAAAGTTACATTTACTCTACTGCTGAGTTAGAAATGCAAGAAGGAACAAGTAGAATGGTTAAATATGCAAGAGAGGTCAAGTTAGCATGATCCCATCAGCAGACACTTGCCTGGGTCAAGCCCCGGTGGATCCAGGGTAATTTGAAGCGTCGACGGCGTCGGCGTCTTAGAAAGAAGTNCTCAGACTCGCGCCCATTGAGTCAGTGATGCCATCCAGCCATCTCATCCTCTGTCGTCCCCTTCTCCTCCTGCCCCCAATCCCTCCCAGCATCAGAGTCTTTTCCAATGAGTCAGCTCTGGAGTTTCAGCTTTAGCATCATTCCTTCCAAAGAAATCCCAGGGCCGATCTCCTTCAGAATGGACTGGTTGGATCTCCTTGCAGTCCAAGGGACTCTCAAGAGTCTTCTCTAACACCACAGTTCAAAAGCATCAATTCTTTACAAAGAGGAATGGCAAGGCATGAAGGTAATCTGACATTAAAAGTAACAGTTGAATTACTAATTGAATGGGACATAAGATATATTGTAAATTTTTGTGAATATTTGCCCCTTTTCTACTAAAAATAGGCTTAGTGATAAAGATACAACGTATGAGTATTTAATATTTACTTAGTACTCTATGGCACATCTGTTTAAACTTTGGACTTGTAATATATGACAAAGTAATTATAAGCAGTGATTCAAACTTTATAGCGCTATTACATGTCTATAGGATTTATAAAGTTACATTTACTCTACTGCTGAGTTAGAAATGCAAGAAGGAACAAGTAGAATGGTTAAATATGCAAGAGAGGTCAAGTTAGCATGATCCCATCAGCAGACACTTGCCTGGGTCAAGCCCCGGTGGATCCAGGGTAATTTGAAGCGTCGACGGCGTCGGCGTCTTAGAAAGAAGTATTTATTCAGAAATATAAGATTAGGAAATAATAGTATAGTAGGAAAATTAAGTGGAGAAAAGAGGCTGAATAACTTGGTTTACGTGGAAAGCCAATAAAACCTCAAGACAAGAGGTTTGCACCATCTACGTGGGCCACCGGCATCCTCTTGAATATCGGGGGGTGCCCCACCTTGGGCACCCCCTTGCGTGGATCTTAGAAGCCAGGGCAAGTAAGTAGACATGGCGAGCCTCCACGCTCCAGATGGATATTCAGCCAGAAATTAGAGTAAAGACATGGGGGAAGCCAGTCCAGCAACTGGCCCTGGGGCCCTATTCTCCTTCAAGGCCTTTTATACCTTTTTGATTGTGTTGGCAGCCCAGACTCTTATCAAAACCCAGGCTTTTCTCTCTGCATATCTAGTTGTATACACAAGTCTTAGGTGATTTACATCATCTTCTGGCCAAAAGGCCAATTAACATTTTACGGCTCTTTTCTGATAAGGGTTTGTTAACCAGAAGACTTCTTTGTGTTATTCTTCCCAAAGTCTGATGCCATTCTCAGAAAGCACTAAATAAAGTTACATTCTTACATAGCAATTTGTAACAAGAGGAGTACAGTGATTTATAACAGCGGAAAAGTAATTAACTCAAAAGTCTAGTGTTGCTAACATCAGAACTACTATATAACTTTTTCCATATCCCATTTGCATTGATTAACATCTTCCCAGGTGCCCAAAAGACAAGGAATAAGGAGGTCTGGCAGCAATCATTGAGTCAACAGTGAAATCCTGTCACCAATAGGATTTTTTAGCTCTTAGAAAGGGCTCTGTAACTTTAAGATACTTTAAGCCTTGCGACCATCGCAGTTGGGGCCTGTAAGCAATTCACAAGCTGTAAAAGGTTAGGGGAACCTGTTAGGCAAATGAGAGCATTTAAGTTAGAGTGTTATCAGAGGGGTTTGAGCTGAAACACTCCTTTCAAATGCAGAAGACTTCAAGCCCTGAATTTAACTTTTTCCAGAGAATGTCAGAAGAATTAGAAAAAGTACAATGTCAGGCAGATTCTTATTTTGGGGGGTACATGCTCAGGAAATACCAAGGGGAAACATTGAGACTCAAATCGTCCTTGCCCATCGAGTCTCTTGCCATATGACTCTGTCACAGATGGGATTCCTATGCTGGCTCCTGGCAGCAGGCATATTCCTGTTTCCTTGTTTTTGGGGTGTAGATGCTCAGGGAAGCTCAGGGGGAACCCTGGAAATCCAAATCATTTTGTGCATCGGATTTCTGCCGTGTGACCCTGTCACGGGTGGGATTCCTCACGCTGCCTCCTGGCAGACACTATAATACAAGCAGAACTTCTACTTGTCCAAACCAAAGACAGATGTCTTTACTCAAGATCTTAGCTAGCAATTCTTTTGTGGGTGGTATTTGTGGAAGGTTGAAATTATTTTCAATCTGATACAAATTATGTTTTGATAGACCTTCATTTCTTAAAATGAGTTTGACTTCTAGGGCAAACAGTATCAGGGAGTTATTTTTCAATATTTGCCACCAATCTTGTGTCACTACGAAGAGGATTACATGTTTCTCCATAGCACTGTGAGCCACTGGAGGACAGAGACAGTGTACTTGTCTCTCGTGCACTGTGGTACTTGGCATGGGTAATATTGTAGTAGTAATTTCTATTTATTTAATATTTATTTAATGGTCAGTAATTATATTAATAATATCAAAATGTTAATTAATTTTAATTCTATATATTTTGTGCAGGCAAGGCTCTAAGCGCTTTAAACACACTGCAGTGTTTGATGCTTATATTAACTTTGGAAGGTAGATTTATTGTCTCCATTTTAAAGGGGAGAGCTAGATTCACTAGGTATAAGAATCTTACTACAAAGTGGCAGAGCCAGAATCAGGGTGGGATTTGTCAAATTTTACTAGGTCTGTTTCCTTTCTTACATGGGGTCTATACTCAATAAATGTTGAATGAATAAATGGTTTTCTTTAAAATGTTTATAAACTATATGACAGTTGCCTGGTATGCATTTAATTTTAAACCAATGGGACATTAAAACTTTAAGGAATCACTGCCATGACCTAAAATAGATATCTTGTTTCTAATACCACAGTAGCAAGTGTTACAAACCCAGACATGACATTCATTCATAAGCTTTGGGTGTGTTCCAAAGATTCTGATATACCTTGTTTGTTCACACCCCCACATATGACATTGATTTGCTATCATATCCCATCAGGGAGGAGACTCCTTCTTACTCACACAAGATAACTTCTTTTTATATCACCGTTTTGTCAAACATATGTTCAACTGAAATCATTTTGAGTAGGATTAGGGATGTACAAGTGTGATGTACTGACATACAATTCTCATCATGATCACAAAGTGCAAAGTGTACAGAATCTATTTCTGATCTCTCTAGACAAAGAGTTTTAGCAGACACTGTTGAAGTGTCTCATCACTGTTGGAAAGAAAGCCTGGGACAGTCTGCAAACCAAGTCGTTGACTGTCAAGCTTGAATCACATCCTGAGATCAAACAAAGAGAAAGTGATTCTGTGTTAGATGAGAATAATCTAGCATTTTTATATGGGCCTTTATCGTAAGTCAGGTTGAATAAAACAATGAACAAAGAGTAAGATTTATAACTTTTATATGCCTTTACTCTATTCCAGGAAATACTCAAAGTAATCTACTCAAAGTTTATCTTTTAATCCTTTTATTTAATCTTCCTATGAGGGAGGCACTATTGGCTCCGTTTTAAAGACGAAGATACTGAGCAGAGAGCACAGCTTGCCAACAGTCACATCAAAAGCCAGAAGTGAAGGCAGGACTCAAACCAACACTCGTCTAACTCCAGGATCCACATTCTTAACTTCTTTTGAAATTGCTTCTGAGAAGTCTTCCTTGACTCAGAAACTTCCTTGATTGAGAAACTTTGATTTAGCACAGGATGTCAGTGAACATCTAAAACTTAAAATGTTCAACACTATTTCCTCTCCACCCTACCATTCTGGCCCTAATTGTCTCTTCTTTTCTTCCTTTATCCTTTATTTCTTTTCATATAGTACCCAAACTTGAAACATAGACATCTCTCAATTGCCTGATAATTTGTTATCAAGCTTTGCAATTTCTTCTTGCAGTGTGCCTTGAATCTATTTCTTACTTTTCCCACTTAATTCCCACTTCTTCAGTTCAGAGCTCATTAGTTCTCATCTAAGCACTTGTAGTCATTTTCTGACTAGTTTTCCCACCTTCTTGTTATTAATGTTGCTGTTGTTATGATTCTCAGTACATCATATCATCATTCTAAGATTAATCCTAAAGCTAACCTGTGATGATTCCTGTACCCTGATTAAAAACAATAAAAACAACAATTCTTTCCTCTCTTTAGCATGTGGAATTCTGTCCAAATTTCTCACCTAGGCTGTGGGGAGATGAATTGAGACCTCCCTGCTTCCCAGCTACTATCAGAAAAGGCTTGAGAATTTTCCCATCCATTTTCAAAGTTGTGGCCCTCAAATTCAAATAGCAGCCATAGGAATTAGTCACATACTTCTTATCATAATAACTCCTGGATTGTTATTTCACAAGCAGGGCTCTCAAGGCCGAGTTACAGAAATAACTATGATTTCTTTATAGGAGACTAGACTGTGTTGTTTTAGAAGAAAATTAACATTTGTTACAGTGAGATGAGTTTGTCTTTGATGGTAGAGTTTCTTCCTGCACCTTGGGGGAGCAGAGCCCATTTACCCTTCTTCAAGGAAAAAAGGCTGTTTTAGTTTTTGGTTAACTATCAGGTGGTGCAGTGGTAATGAATCTGTCTGCCAGTGCGGGAGATGCAAAGATGCAGGTTTGATCCTTGGGCTGGGAAGATCCCCTGGAGGAGGAAATGGCACCTCACTCCAGTATTCTTGCTGGGAAAGCCCCATGATCAGAGGAACCTGGTGGGCTACGGTCCATAGGATTGCAAAGGGTCGGGCATGACTGAGCACACACAGAAGAATGCCAGCAAAATACAAAAAGCAAGTAGCTTTCTTTTTTTACTGGAAAAGGGGCAACACTCTGAAATGAAAAGGATTAGGATTCCATATGTAGAGAATTGAAACTGAAAAGAGATTATGAGATGATTATAAGGAGAATTTAAAGGATAAACAGTGGCTGGGAATGAGAGGGGTAATCTCCTTCCCTTCAATCTCTCTGAATTTAAGCTCTCATTCTGATTTCTTTCCTTTCCTCCTCCTTTTTCTCTTTTTCTTTCGGCATTTACCTTGTGATTTATAAATCCGTTTGTCTTACTATTTTCTATCTCCATATACTAAAACGTAAGCCCCATGAGGATAAGGAGCTTTATAATTTGCGGCTCACCCCCTAAAATCTGGAACAGGGTCTGACACAAGTTAGTTGCTCTTTAAATATGTGTTGAAGGAAGGAAGGACAAACGTTAGGCATGAAAGAACCTCAGAAGGCACAAACTATGAACAGTCTTTCCATATTGTGTACGAAAAGAGACTGAGCTGTGTTCTGGTTTTCTATGCGATGCTGCTTTGGGAAGCTTATCTGATCTTTTAGGAAGTGAGTGGCCTAAACATGGATAAATCTCATAAACCTAATATAGAGCAAAAGAGGAAGAAACAAGAAAAGGTGTGCAATATGCAGGGAAATTGTTATCAGAACACCAGAATAATGAGAGTTAGAAAGAAAGTGTGACTGCTGGGCTATTTATCAGCCACTGTGTGCCCCAGTCCTACAAGCTGATGCTATTCTGACTATTCTGATGCTGGCCCTCAGTTGGTGCTATTCGGACTTTTCCATGAACTTTAAAATATCTTGAGAAATATTCCCTAGTGAGTTGAAGGTGCTACAGTTACTATTATTGCATAATAAAGCACCCTAAAACTTAATGACATAAAAACCCATTTTATTATGCATACGGATTTAGCCAAAGATTATAGGACTAATGAATAGCTGAACTAGGGGTTGAATCAAAGACTCCTGAATTTCAGGAGTTACTTTGTACATTCTGGTTCTTTTCTTTCCTTTCATTGCATCATTTCCTCATCAAGTATTTTTGTTTTCAGGTAACCAGGCAAAATAGGGGAGGCAGTTATTGTCTCAGGCCGTTCATTAACTAGGTAAATTTCAAAGCTGGAGATGGCCTTTGACCCATCTATTGTTTGTCTGAAAGCTTCCATCCAGCAGCCTCTGCTCACACCAATATTTGGTAAAAATAAGTAGAGAAAACAAAAACTGTGGTAAAGGAAGCAAGTCATCTGAAGCATCAACTAAGAGTTTATACTATTATAATAGGAGGAAGGAGGAAGGTTTTTCCTAAATAAACTGATCAAAGAAAAGCTGTGGGTGAGGTTAGATAAAATCATATGCGCATCCTGGAATTCTAGATCTTTAAACAGGTTTCTTGTTTTGATTATATAAGACATCAGTATCAGTTCAGTTCAGTTCAGTTGCCCAGTCGTGTCCGACTCTTTGCGACCCCATAAATCNATAGATTTGAGATGACTCTTGAAGAATGAACTCTCTAGGCAAGAAGACTTAAGTGGGTTGCCAGGACCTTCTCCAGAGGATGTCCCGACTCAGGGATTGAACCTGCATCTCTTAAGTCTCCTGCATTGGCAGGTGGGTTCTTCACCTCTGGCACCACCTTGTTGTTCAGTCCCTCAGGCCTGTGTGAGACCTCATGGACTGCAGCATGCCAGGCTTCCCTGTCCTTCTCTGTCTTCTAGAGTTGGCTCCAATTCAAGTCTATTGAGTTGGTGATACCATCCAACCATCTTCTCCTTTGTTGCCCCCTTCTCCTCCTGCCCTCAACCTTTCCCAGCATCAGGGTCTTTTCCGGTGAGTTGGCTTTTCGCATCAGGCTACCAAAGTATTGGAGCTTCAGCTTCAGCATCAGTCCTTCCAATGAATATTCAAGGTTGATTTCCTTTAGACTTGGCTGGTTTGATCTCCTTGCTGTCCAAGGGACTCTCAAGAGTCTTCTCTAGCACCATAGTCTGAAGAAAATAAATTCTTCAGCGCTCAGCTTTCTTTATGGTCCAACTCTCACATCTATACATGACTGCTGGAAAACCATAGCTTTGACTAGATGGACGTTTGTTGACAAATTAATGTCTCTGCTTTTAGTATGCTGTCTAGGTTTGTGATAGCTTTTTTTCCAAGAAGCAAACATCATTTAATTCTGTGGCCACAGTCATAGTTCACAGTGATTGTGGCACCCAAGAAAATAAAATCTACTGCTCTTTCCAGTTCTTTCCCCATCTGTTTTCCATGAAGTAATGGGACTGCATGCCATGATTTTATTCTTTTTAATGTTGAGTTTTAAGCTAGTATTTTTCACTCTCCTTTTTCACCTTCATCAAGAGGCTCTTTAGTTCCTCCTCACTTTGTGCTGTTAGGGTGGTATCATCTGCTACCTTGTTGATATTTCTCCTGGCAATCTTGATTCTAGTTAGTGATTCATCCAGCCCTGTATTTCACATGATATACTCTGCATATAAGCCCAATACTATGTGAAAGTGAAAGCTTTAATTGCTCATTTGTGTCCAACTCTTTGCAACCCCATGGACTGTCTGCCAGGCTCCCCTGTCCATGGAATTCTCCAGGCAAGAATATTGGAGTAGGTTGACATGACCTTCTCCAGGGGATCTTCCTGATCCAGGGATTGAACCCATGTCTCTTGTGTCTCCTGCATTGGCAGCCAGATTCTTTACCACTAGTGCCACCTAGGAAGCCCAATATTATGTGAAAGTGAAAGTGTTAGTCATTTAGTTGTGTTCCAGTCTTTGCACTGCCTTGGACTGAAGTCCTCCAGGCTTCTCTGTCCATGGGATTTGCCAGGCAAGAATACTGGAGTGAGTAGCCATTTCCTTCTCCAGGGTATCTTCCCTATCCAGGGAGTGAATCCAGGTCTCCTGCATTACAGGCAGATTCCTTACCCTGTGAGCCACTAGAGAATTCCTTGGACAGAGGGCCTGGTGGTCTGTGGTCCCGAGGGTTGCTAAGAGTTGGACACAACTGAAGTGACTTAGCACGCTTGAAGAATGAATAGGATTGGAGGGGGTTGAGATAGACTGGGTATGATACAAGGGAAGGGACAAGTGTGACTAAAAGTACAGGAGTGAGAAAAGTGCAAAGCCTAATTATAGAAGAGAAACTGGTCTGGACTGGCTAGACATTAAAACTCATGTGTGTGAGTTGTGGGAGCTGGAAAGGTAGGAATGGTCCATACTGCAGAGATTCTTCAATGAAATGATGAGTGATGAAAAGTTAATTGTATAAACACAGCAGCACAAGCGTTGTGTTTTTATTTTCATTTTCACCTACCCCTACCAGGGATCATCCCCCTCCTCCCTCCTTAAAGAATTCCCTGCATGTTCAGCCTTAAATTCTTTGAATGTAGGCTTCTGCTATGCTGCTGCTGCTGCTGCTAAGTTGCTTCAGTCGTGTCCAACTCTGTGAGATCCCATAGACAGCAGCCAACCAGGCTCTGCCATCCTTGGGATTCTCCAGGCAAGAATACTGGAGTGGGTTGCCATTTCTTTCTCTAATGCAGGAAAGTGAAAAGTGAAAGTGAAGTCTCTCAGTCGTGTCTGACTTTTCATGACTCCACGAACTGCAGCCTACCAGGCTCCTCGGTCCATGGGATTTTAGTGCAGACTAAGGGTCTAGGATGGAGAAGGCAATGGCACCCTACTCCAGTACTTTTGCCTGGAAAATCCCATGGATGGAGGAGCCTGGTAGGCTGCAGTCCATGGGGTTGCTAAGAGTCAGACACGACTGAGTGACTTCACTTTCACTTTTCACTTTTATACATTGGAGAAGGAAATGGCAACCCATTCCAGTATTCTTGCCTGGAGAATCCCAAGGATGGCAGAGCCTGGTTGGCTGCTGTCTATNATCCCATGGATGGAGGAGCCTGGTAGGCTGCAGTCCATGGGGTTGCTAAGAGTCAGACACGACTGAGTGACTTCACTTTCACTTTTCACTTTTATGCATTGGAGAAGGAAATGGCAACCCACTCCAGTGTTCTTGCCTGGAGAATCCCAGGGATGGGGGAGCCTGGTAGGCTGCTGTCTTTGGGGTCACACAGAGTCAGACATGACTGAAGTGACTTAAAAAAAAAGGATCTAGGAACCCTAGATGTAAAGGAAGAAAAAGATAATAAAACTGAAAAAGAGGATTTGGGGCCTAGACATTTAATAAGTTACTAAATATATTTACTCCACTTCTCATACCATTTGAGTGGAAAACTGGGAGAAATTCTTACAAGACAACACCACCTGCAAATCTAGCTGTCAGGGAAAGTTGCAGCAGACTGAAGGGAAAAGCATTTGAAAATGTAAAAAACAGCCTTTTTCTCCCCGTTTCAGAGAGTGACCCCGAAGAGAGCTGAGTGCATCCTCTATTCTAATCTCCAGCTTGTGAAATACAGAAATCACAAAGCGCTGGCTGAAAATGGCTGTTTCCTTTGTTCTCCCTGGTAGAGCTAAGGGACTTTGGGAGGTATTTACAGGCAGTTCAAGTGCAAATGGATGTTGAGTAGTTCTCACTTTCCAGAAAAAAATCTCAAACAAGTTGCCTCCAGGTGCATCCCAAATGGCGTGTTGATTGACTTGGTTCAAAAAGAAATTAGGGATGTAAATGTGTTTGAGAAATTATTATCCAAATCACAACATCCTCTTCAGACAGTCGTTTGATTGAATACTGAAAAGAACGTTAAAAATCTTCCAGCAAAAGCCTTTGCCTAAGTATTAAGTGATAAACTGGTATGAATTCTCTTCTTGCTCTCTGAGAAAAAGACCCTCCTTGCCTTTGATATTAATTCAGGTTGTTTGCATGTATAATTCAGACACATTTGTAGGTGGCCTTCTATCAAAATGTCATTGGATCTCATATTTAGAATTACTAATACTTGAAGTGATGTAATGAGTATCAAAATTATTGGCCAAGACAGCTGTCACTAGAGTCTTAAAGCAGATGGGTATAGATACTCCCAAGTGGATATCCTCAGCCTAAAATGAAAATAACAAAAATATTTTTCATTTGTGTATTAGTTAACCTTTTCAAAAAGTTTTTACTCTTATTGTCTTTTTTATGGAGACCTGAAGTTTCCCTGATCAAAGATTTCTGCCTTATTAATTGATTGATTTTCTCCTTCAATAAATGTCAGTTATGGTCAGACGCTAGAGATATGGGAGTGAACGCAACAGTCAAGACAGGGTGCTGTTTTTGTTTGAATTCCACTGTGGAGAGACAGACAGTATGAATTAAACAAATATGTAAGGATGTTTCAGAACCTGAGTTTCAGTTCTCCCCTTCTATCATTAAATCTCCCACTGAAGATTCATTTCATTAAAAAAAAAATCCACATTTTAAATTATTGCTGTTTATTTGATGGAGTTGCAGCAGTAATTCTGTAACATGTTACATTCATGTAACATGTAAATGTGTGGAGTTAGGAAGAATATTTTCTGATGTTGACCTTTATAAGCATCTAGTAAGTTGGACTTTCCTGTTATCTCTCAAGGATGGCTAATGGATAATTCTAGAAAGATAATGCTGTTATTTTACTATTACATGGGTGGCCCTTTCATGATACTTGTTCTTGAGATTTCTAGGGACTATAGAACATGTATAGAAGTCCATGCTGCTGCTGCTGCATAGCTTCAGTTGTGTCCAACTCTGTGAGACCCCATAGATGGCAGCCCACCAGGCTCCCCCGTCCCCGGGATTCTCCAGGCAAGAACACTGGAGTGGGTTGCCACTTCCCTCTCCAATGCATGAAAGTGAAAAGTGAAAGTGAAGTTGCTCAGTCGTGTCTGACTCTTCGCGACCCCATGGATTGCAGGCTACCAGGCTTCTCCATCCATGAGATTTTCCAGGCAAGAGTACTGGAGTGGGATGCCATCGCCTTATCTGATAGAAGTCCATAAACAACAACAAAACACCTATATGGTTCTGCTGCTGCTAAGTCGCTTCAGTGGTGTCCGACTCTGTGCGACCCCACAGACGGTAGCCCACCAGGCTCCTCTGTCCCTG